>LOJH01014813.1:0-23856 GCA_001685095.1 Ellobius talpinus
AGGCAAGCCATGCAGAGTGAGGTTGGATATTTATTTAGTGGGTTATGGAGGGGAGGGACAGGGGAGAAGACCAGAAAGAAAGAGAGAGAAAGAGAGTAGGAGGGAGAGAAGAAGGGGGAGGGAGGGGGAAGGGAGGGGGAAGGGGAGAAGTGGGGAGAAGGGAGAGAGGAAGAAAGAAGGAGCTCAGGCCAGAAGCTGAAGGAAGATCTGCTTGTCTCAGTGGACAGGGGTGGGAGTGGGCAGGGCTTGTCTCTTAAAGGGACAGGATAGACCATTGTACCACTGGCTTCAAAGTTAGTGTGAATTACCAGAGTCCTTCTATATAGTCCAGTCTGGACTGAGCCTAGACTGTCGTCTTGAGACATAGTCAGTGGCACTGCCTTTTGGGGTTTAGGACCTAACACACACATACATACAATTTATAACAGTAGTAAAATTACAGTTACGAAGTAGCAACAAAAATAATTTTTGGTTGAGGGACACTACAACATGAATTCTATTGAAGGATCCAGCATTAAGAAGGTTGAAAAACCACTAACATAGGGGAATCTATTGGAAAACAAAGAAAAGGAAGTTGTTTAGTGTGTTACCAGTGCCACTTTAGCCAAAACTACTCCATCTCCCCACCACCCCCACCCAGCCCCTTTTTTTGGTCTCGACATACTAGTGGATGGATGTCTGATATGATCTCTTCTAAGACATGGTACTCACGATGATATGGTTTGACAGTTAGAGCTAGTATTATCATGAGTGTTTTAAAAAATGTAACTAGTGTTTTAAATCTGTAATTTCATGGGCATTATCACTTGAGGAATGTGAAGCAGGGATGAGCTGAATTAAAGAAAATGCTGATCAATGATCCGGGTGGTGGAAGGCTGGGACCAGGTTTAAGTGTGGTCTGGAAATACTGGGCAGTGCTCCTGGAGCCAAGTGTAGGCTGGACAGTTCCAACCATGCTTGCCGGACTAGAGGCAGCTTCTGATCCACACAGGCCTTAGAGGAAGAACTGGCAATGAAAAGATTTGGCTCAGACCGACTCTTCCTGCAGTCCAGCAGCAGCTGATGGCTGGGCTAACGCTGTGGAGATTAATTGTGTGTCACTTGCTTGCTCTGAACTTTGGACAGCGAGCCTAAGGAATGTTAGATGGAGTTCCCCCGTTTAACAGTGAGTCTGATCTGCTGTGTTTGGTCTGTTTATCTAGTTGCCAAGATCGTTTGTCAGGAAACGGAATTCAAGGGCACAATAATAAATCTCTTTTAAGAGGGTGATGTAACCCTTAACATTTTTTTAAATCCTTTTTTAGTCTTTGAGGCATTTGTGACAACTTTGTCATACATTAGTCTCTTCCTTTGTGTGCCTGTTTGGTTCTCCAGGGAAGGATGGTCAACAGCAGACTTTAGAGTCAGTGACCCAAGTTCAAACCCCTGCTTCACCTCCGGGAGCTATACTTTGGACTGAATTTACTCCTATTAATCTTTAAATGGTGCTTACAGTGGTATCTATCTCACAGCAGTTGTGAGGATTCAAGGAGGTAATTGCACTAAGTCAGGTTGGTTTCTGAATCTTGCAATATTGCTTGTGGTATCAGGGAAAGAGTCACGAAGTTAAATTTTGTTGCTGTTGTCTTGAAAAATACTCCCAGAGGCAGCCAGATGACTGTCTTCCTGCTGTGTAATCTCAGGCAGAGTCCCTACTCCCTCAAGCTGTTTAGAAAGGACAGAGGCTACCTCAGAGGCTTGGGTGCCTGCGGGTCCAGGAGGGGTAATGAGTGTCTGCTGAGACGTGAAGCATCTGCCTTTTCACTGTGAGAAAGGTGAGGCAGGGGACATCTCAGAAAAACTATTAAGCAAACCTGCAAAGTTTTCTTTTTGATCTTCCGTGCTGAACAGCACTCAGATAGTGAAAATCCTAGGAGAAACCTATGGCACAGGGCCTCTCTCTGCCTCTCCACCCAGACTGCTCAGTTCATAAGCAGCTCTGTCTCTTGAGGACTGAGCCTGTAAGCAAATGACCTCAGCTGTTGCTCATCCCAGCACTCCGTTTCACTAGCATACAAGCCTACCAAACCCACTGCTTTTTTCACTGGATAAAGCCTGTTGCCTGTTGATTTCCCTGCATTCCTGGAATCCTACAGAACCCTGCTAGAAATTTTATTGAAAAGTTTCCTTTCATTTTTCAAGACAGGGTTTCTCTGTAATGGCTCTGGCTGACCTGGAACTTGCTTTGTAGATCAGTCGGGCCTGGATCTCACAGAGATCCTCTTGCTTCTCTCTACCCCCTAAGTAGCAAGCATGTGCCACCACCACCTGGTAAAAGGTTTCTTAATATATGCACTATTGCATTTCTGTTTTGGTGGTATGTGTAAAAATTTACTCTAAAAGGAATGACTGTAATTTTAAAATTAAAAAGAAATACTAGCCAGGTGATGGCAGCAGCACACACACCTTTAATCCCAGCAGAGGCTGGTGGATCTCTGAATTCAAAACCAGCCTGGTTTACAGAGTGAGTTCCAGGACAGCCAGAGTTACACAAAGAAGCCCTGTTCCGAAACAAAACAAAACAAACAAACAAATAAATGAAAATGAAAATTAAAAATACAAGCAATATGTGTGTGTGCTATGATTCTGCCGGAGAGGGACCTTGGTGGGAGGGAGCCAAATACGCCATGCAGGCAGAGCTTGAGTGGGGAGATTTTTTGAGACCAAGGGAATGGGGGAGGAAAGAGAAAGGAAGAGAGACAGAGACAGAGAAAGAGACCTGCTTGCCCCTTCGGAAGAAGGAGGGGGGGGAGCGGAATGGGCAGAGCTTGTCTCTTAAAGGGATCTTTTGCTTTTGCACCAGGCTACTGCCTGAGTGCATTCTGCCAGATGACAGGGACCATCATAATGTCTGAGTCCTAACAATATGAAAGCATTTATCAACAATAACACATAAAAGTCCTTCTTTGCCATCATCTTTTTACTCTTCTTGCTAGAGTCAGGGAGGACAGTTGAGTGCAGGTTCTTGTTTCCTTCCCTTCCTTAATACGCGATCAGTGCTTGCCCCTGTAGGAGGAACAAGCAAATCTTCTGTATTCTTTTTACAGCAACCTGCTACTCTCCTGTTTGTACATTTTGTTTAACTGCTTGTTGACTGTGGGGTTTGAGTCGTACTGATATATTAGGCTGATTTAATGATTAATGATCTTTTTAATACCTCCTCATCCACCTCAAATTAGACCAGAAACCAAACCAAAACAAAAATCTTGCTCAGGAACTTTCTTCAACACTTAGTGCTTCAAATTGAATTTAGGGAACCTGAATTTAATTTTCTCTCATCCATGGGACCATTCTGAAATCTGCTGGTAGGGTCAGGGTGGCCTGCAGAATTTAGCAAACCAGCAGTTCATTCTGCAGCTCACTGAGCAAAAAGCATCTTGATTCTATCAGCTTTCATCCAAGGTCCTGAAGGGTCCCACTCTTGTGGTTGTTAGCAGATGGAATGCTTTTCTGTGTGGAAGGCGGAGTTCTGGAGCCATCAGTGGTGAGCAGTCTTTACACACTAAGCCTTTCTCGCAGTGCTAGCGGCACACTATCAGTTCCTATACTTGTGTGTGTTGACATTTTTACACTGATAATGATAGTATTCACCGTAGTCTGTGGATGTGATGAAACTGTCATTGAGAGTTTGCTGCCTGCTTTATTGGGTGTCACACCGACTTGATAGGGTGAGTCCAAGTGTGAGGAAGTGGCCCACTCTTAGCCCCACAGCTAGCAGGTTTCTGCATTTAGGGATGACTCGGGCTTTCCTGGCCCCCAAGGCAGGGCATGTCAGCTTCTAGCTTTCTCATCACTAGGTTACTGGTTTCATTAAATGATCCATTCTTTTTTTCTCTGAGTAGACAGACAGACACACACACACACGCACACACACACACACCACCCCCATGCTTTTTTCCCAAAAAATGTTGGAAACAGGACATTCTACCTGCAATGAGGCAGCCAGTCTCTTTGTGGGATGTGTTCAGAGGCCTTTTTGTATCACCAGGGATCAAAAAGTCTTAAACTGCAAGTACTAGCTGTCAATTAAGCTATATCATGACTTAGTATCCAGTGCCATCCCAAATGTGTCCATGCTGGGAAACAGGAAAAACATGCTGTCATCTCTCCCGTGAATTTCTTTCCTCCAACTTCATCCTCACTCTGATGGTGATGTTGGGAGCCAGCTGGTATAAATTCTTTTGAATTTCCCTCAGCTTTATTCCTGTTCTCCACTTTAAATTGGAAGTTTTGTTCCATTTATTATTTCATAATCTTTGGGCAGCCTGCCATCTCGAATGGCTTCTATGACTCGTAACATGAGCTGGGTTATTTGAGGGAAATGCAAACCAAGTAAGCCACCTTGTTCTGATTTTGTAGCTAGGTTCAACGTTTACAAGTTTGTAATTGAATACCCATCCTGTTCACCATTATTTTTTCTAGTTTCTATTCTGATTTATTTGCACATATGTGTTTATGTGATATGTATGTATGTATGTATGTATGTATATTAATCATAGTGTAGTATGGGGACTCAAAAGCCAAAAATTATCATTTTACTACCTTGACTGGTTCTTCACTGTATTATCCAGTATACTTCATTCTCTTCATGGACTATTCTAGAGCAAGCTTAATCTACTTTCTTGTTTAAAATTGAATTTGTATTCAACGCAAGGCCTAATGTTTAGAAGGCAGTTAGGAAATTTTTGTTGGACATGAAAACAGAAGAGAAAGAGCAAACAGGTAATCAGGTTTGGATTGCTCTGGGTAGAATCACATCCTCCAAGGAGTTGTCTATAGATGGTTTCTCTGCCAATCAAAGAAGCAATATGCAGGAACTTCCGAGAAGGGGGAGAGGTCCCTAATTAGAATCTCCACCCCCAGAAGGTCTTGACTGAGCAAAGGGGTCCGACAAACAGCTCTGACTCATTATCTGCACCTTCTGTGCCTTCTGTTGCCACTCTGCATGCAGCCTGTGCATGTTTTCTCTTAGAGCCTTGCAGATCTGGACAGTGAAAATAAATGGAACAAGTGGAAGTCGATTTGCTCTGCTTGTAGGTCAGCAGCCTGGTTCCTACGCACATAGACTATAGACTTACCAGCCATAGGACCCTCTGTCTCCTCATCTGCAGAATGAAAGTAATGACTTACCTGCCTGTTGTAGTATAATACAGATTCAGAAAAATGGAGTAATGGCTTTATCTCCACCCCGGCTCACCAGCAACTGAGGCCAACAACAGGAAGACCTCTGCTCTGAGCAAGGCATAGTAACAGCAGCAACACTTCATGAAAACTGGCCGTGGAGTTGTTGAGAGGCACTGCTATTTATTACAGCAGGGGTTGCCCCCCCTGCCCCCGTCCCGCGGGGGCTGGGCTTGTATGTCAGCATCATCTCTTTTTCTAGGTGAGGGAACTGAAGTGTAGAGGGAAGAAGTGGTGGAGCTGAGAATATTCCTAGAACCTGTCCTTTCTGGGGTCTCCCTGACCTTCCCTCTGGGCTTAGCCGAGGAGATGGGGAGCCCCGGGCCAGGAACGTTAGGGACTATCGACGAGGCACCTTGAAATCAGGACAGCCAAACGGGTGAGCACCTGGCCCAGGTGGTCTGCCCTGAGTACCAAGTTCCTTTTGCAAGATTCAGTTCCTTGCTAGTCTGGGAAAGGAGGTTCTCAGGCCGTGTGGGTCTTTCACTGCTCAGCCCACTGGTGTCTTGCTTAATGGAGACCTCAACTCTCTTTTTCCCAGATTGTCAGTAATGTGGTAGTCAGGAGGAGAAGCCTTGGAGGTTCTGGCCCTCCTAATGAATGGCTTGGCTCAGAGAGGTGATAGTTGGACATTTAAACTGCATTTAAGTCCACCAAGCCCTTTACTTTTTTTTTTCTCTGCTTAGAAATGACAATTGAAATATGCTTCTGTCTCTGAGAAAGAATGTTTGTCACGGTAGGGAAAATGTAGGTAAATGAATGCAGGAGGGGAAGGAGGTAGACTTATTATTCCAGACAGCACACTCAACTCTTGGCATTCTCTGGTCTTACGCCTCACTCTATACCCTATGGAGTTGTTGAATATAATGATTCCTGTTTGTCAGATGAGGAAAATAAAGCTCAGAGAAGTGCTGCTTTATCCAGAGAGAAAAATCTAGTAGAACTGGTGGTTCCACAGCTGATCTCTGCTGTTTACTTTTTATCCCATATATATTTGTTGTAGTAAGCAGTGGATTTTGGTGTTTTTGTTCGCATGTATCAGGTGCCCTGACCGTATTCACTCCTGGTTACCTTTTCTCACCCTCTTCTCTGCTAGTTCTCCTCATCTGCTGTGTGTGTGTGTGTGTGTGTGTGTGTGTGTACATGCGTGCTTGTATATACTCCCTAGTTTCCATATAGGAAAGAAAATGCAGTATTTTTCTTTTTACTTAATATATTTGTTGCGTCTTATCTATTTTTCTACAAATGGCACAATTTGTTTTTTATTCTTTATAGCTGCATATATATTCTACATTGTATACATATGCGTGCACACATTCACACACACACACACATGCACACACCACTTTTTTTCCATCAGTGGAGATCTAAGATGGTTTTGTAACTCTGCCATACAGCAGCATACGTGGATGGGCAGCTATCTCTGGTGTGGCTGTGTATCCAGGAATGAATGGTACAGCTTAATCATATGGTAAGTTGACTTTTAGCTTTTAGTTTTTTGGGACAGGGTTTCATTATGTAACAGCCTTGCCTGTCCTGGAACTAGCTCTATAGACCAGGCTGGCCTCAAACTCACAGAGATCCACCTACCTCTGCCTCCCAAATGTTAGGATTAAAGTCACGTGCCACCACCACCAGCCTGGCACAAAGAAGGCACCTTCTATAGTGGCTGCTGTAGTGTATTTTCCCACCAACCAAGGTAAGGTGCCTTCCTCCCCTCCTCCACCTTGCCAGCATTTGTTGTTTTTAATGTAGGTGTGTTTGCCTGCATGTATGCAAGTGTACCCTGTGCATGCAACACCCTTGGAGGTTAGAAGAAGGCATCAGATCCCGATCCCAGTAGCAAGCTGGAGACAGCCATGTGGATGCTGATATCCAACCCCCTGTCCTCTACAAGAGCAGCAAGTGCCTTAACCACCTTAACCATTGAGCCGTCTCTCAGACCCTTGTTTTTGTTTTGTTTTTAATGTTAGCCATTCTGACAGAAGCAGCGAATTTCAGTGCAGTTTTGTCTTGCATTCTCCTAGTGGCTAAGCCTGTAGAACATACTTTCATGTATTAACCGTCTGTACTTCAGGCTCTGAGCCGTGCTGGCTCTTAGCAGGTAACAGTTACTTAGTGGACAGAGAGCAGAGAATGTGGAACTTTCTGTTCCTGTGGCCCTGGTGACACTCTTCCCTTCTTAATTTCTGGTGTCACTTGTTGCCTGTTTATGGCCCTGTAGCCAGCCCTTTTGTGCCCAAAGGATGGCCTATTGTTCTCATTCAGAAGAATAAAAATGTGGAATGTTCTCCACCCACGTCTGTTCTCCAGGCTCACTAAATAACTACCCCTGCTACCTTGGTTAATCATTAGCAGCCAGGAACTCCCATGATGTGCCAGGATAGCACTAGATATACAAAATACGAAACATAGTTGTATGGGTCTGGGCCTCGTTGATGAGAGTTGAGAGAGGTGAAAGCTACCACATCGTTGACTTTTGGAGAACTGGCCCTTCAAGGAAGTTTTCATAGTTGCTTCTGCAGAATGCTTAAAATATCTGGTACTCACCTCATAATTGACCCCATTCCACATACAAATGCTTCTTAACAAGGACCAGAGAACTGATATAAAAATAATCCATTTTAGAATTTATAGTAGCTTAAATTGACTTTCTAGCTATTGAAAAAGAAAAGGGACAATGCTGTCATTTAAAAGTAACTAGATAATTGTAGGTAGTTTGAGAAAGTGTGTATGGCTTGGGGACAGTGTTGTCAATTGCCAGGGTAGTTATGTGGGAGCTATGATTGGTCAGATTTGGGGAGAAGAAATCCATGGCCAGGTTCCAGTTCAAGCAGAGTCTGGGAGGCATGCTAGGCGTCGGCTTGTTTCGTTGGTAAAAGCTAGTGGCCCTCCCTTACTCTGGGGATGCTTTGGTCCACTCTGGTCTTTTCCTCCTCTTGTGTGTCAGAATGAGCACTACACGGCACACCAGGTCCACAGCAATAGCCAGACGCACACACTGGGATGCCCTGTAACATTTCCTTTTCAAGGCCTAGGAAGTCTCTTGTTTCCTGTGGATGGGAACTGGGGAGGTCTTTTGGGCAAGTCTCCATCTTTTTATTGTTCTAAGAGCTGGGCTAAACATTTGAGCCTTTACCTGTCAAAACTCACTTTTGGAATGAAGCCTGTCCTCCCTCCAGCTTCTTAGACTAGCAGAATGAAGGTATCATGTATCCCAGGAAGGCCATAAAGGGGGCTTTCCTGTTAGGACACCCACCTTGAACTCATTGGAAACAGAAGTCCTGGGCGCTGTATATTTTATAAGTTTGGCTCAGACTTTGACTGGGTCATGCTTCCCCAAAATCTGCTTGAAAAAGACTTTGCTTTCTCCTTTAAAGCAACATAACTAACCTGTATAGAAATAGAGCTACCTTACTTCAAGTTATGAGATAAGTGTGCCCGTGCAGTTAGGTATACATGTGTTTTGAGACAGTGTCTTGCTTGCTATGTAGCCCAGGCTGAGCATGAACTCACTGACTTTGAATTCCTGAGCATCCTCCTGCCTTGGCCTCCTTAGTGCTGAGATTACAAGTGTGTACTCCCACACCCAGATTAGATTTGTCCTTTTTTTCTTGTGCTAAAGATTGAACCCAGGAGGGCCTTGCATTTACGAGGCAGGCGTGCAAGTCTCCTGAAAAGCATTCGTTTTACACATACCTCAGGGAAGTTTGAGTTTTACACATACCTCAGGGAAGTTTGAGTTTTACAGACTTATGCCTATGGTGGAATGAGGCTTCTTAACCCTCACAGTGCAAGAGGTTATTGGTGTCTCCAATGTGTTGAGCTGCTTCCACATTATGTGCAGTTTGGTTTGTCTTTAATGTTCAGGTGTCCCATGGTGGGACAACTGTCAGCTGAAGAATGCTCAGTTTCCCACTATGGTCCTGCTGTGGAAGTGGAAGGCAGAAGGTCTGGTAGGCAGTCCTGATGTTGAAGGAAAGGATCCTGGCACACATGTGGTTGTGCATGTAACACCACCAGCCTTGGCGTATGTGAGAGTATACTCCACAGGAAGACAGGGTGAAGGTTCTCGGAGGCAAAGAAATCAGAACATAAAGCAGTCCTGTAATGCAAGTCAGCTGTCATCTTGGAAGAGGCCAGCTTTGAACCTGAGTATGCCATGTGTGGTTGGGTGAATGTGACAAGCCTCAGGCCAACTGACTGGTACCTGTTTAGGTTCTATGTGCTTAAAGAGTTTGATTGGACAGCTGGCACCATCAGTTCGTTGAGACGAACAGAGAGGCACCCAACTAGAACTACGATGTAGAGACTGTTTAAATAGTGATTCACCTTCACGGCTCTCAGGGATACCAGGAGAGGGAGAATCTGCACATCTATGGGAATGTTCAAATATTTGCCAAGAGATGACACGCTGTAGAAACTGTACCAGAGGCTTGAAGGGGATCCCAAAACAGTTATGTTTTCAGCTTGGATCTCAGTAGGATAAGGGGTGATTCTTGATGATGTGGAAGGAGGGATAAAGATCAATTCTAAAGATAGTGTTTAAATTTTGGTGGGTGCAGGTGGAAGGTGGGCAAACAGAGAGCCAGGCATGGTATTATATGCCCATAATCCAGCACCTGGGAAGCAACAGAATAGCCACAAATTTGAAGCCATCTTAGACTACAGTACAAGAGTCTGCCTCAAAAAAACAAATAAAAGTGAGGACACAACTGGCCAGGGTATTGACAAACTCTCTGAATCAGGGATAAGATGAGAAAAAAGCCCCGATTTAGGCTTGTCTACAGAGACTTTTCTGGCTGCTTTAGCTTAACTATCTTCTGAAATGAGTGACGTGTCTGAGCAGCAGAGATGAATGTGATTGATAAGTCAGCATTGGTAAGATTGAAGGGGAAGCCAGCCTCTGAAATCTATAGATAGGAATATAAACAGAAACAAGTTTTTATAGGGAAAAGAGGACTCTGATATAATTGCTAGTAAAAAGAAACATTTAAAAATTTGTGCAGAAAGATATAAAATCAGAACATCAAAGAAGGGACAGTAGTACAGACTACACCGTTATTATTCCTGGGGGACACACACACCTTTTATTGTCTGTATTTCTGAAGTGATTTATTTAAATTTTAAACTATAAAGGAAACATCATTTTGGGATTCATTTTTATTGTTTTAGAATTATGTACCTGTGTATGCATGTGACTGCAGATACCCTTTTAGCTGAGGCATTGGGTCTTGAAGCTGGAGCTGCGGGTTGTTGTGAGCCACACATGGATGCTAGGAGCCAAAGTCAGGTTGTTAGAAAAGCAGTGTGTGCTCTTAACTGCTGAACATTTCTGCAGCCTTGGAAACATCAACTTTAATTGAAAGAAAAACAGCCAGAAAGTTAGGTACAAAACAGTGGGGTAGGCCAATGGTGAGAAACGGCATCATAGTAATTACATTTACTGCAGGCTTGGAAGTGTTAAGTTATTTGTGAATTAATTTGCTTCAATGTGGAAGACTCCTCAGGTCATTTCTTCTTTTTTTATTATAACATTTATTTTTGTCTGAGAGAGAGGGACGGGGGAAAGAGTGTGTTTATGTGCTTAGAGAAGAGAGGAAAACCACTTTCATCATTGAAATCTTAGGCTTAGCAGCGAGCACCTTTGCCCATTAAGCCCTCAGATCATTTCTTGGTGTCCACATGTGTGCAGCCCTCTCTTTGAATGCCTTCTACATTTGAAGAGGGAATTGTATCAAAATCTTGAGTCTCTTGCACAGGATCAGTTCCTTGTTTCAGCCATCTTTTAGTGGAGAGGCAACCAGATCACCAACTCCTGAACAAAAAGCACTGGGGAATTCCATTTTTAATTTATGTCTCTTCATCAATTTCTCTAGTAGCCAAAAGTTTCTCCTACATCTCCCATCATATTTAAATGTCAGTCCCAAGTATATCATCTGCCTCGAAGCTTTTGATCACTTGCCATCTTGACATACATTTGTGTATGCTGAGTCAGGGGCTCATCTGTGGTAGTTTGTTGTTGATCTATCTCATCCACCGCGCTTCAAACATGGACTTCTTTAAAATTTAATATTTCTTTGTATGGAGAATTTTAAGCATGCAGAAAAGTAGTGACAGTAATATAATGACCCAGGGCAATAGTTAACAAACACGCTGGATTGTTGCTAGAGTCGTTCCATTTGGAGATGCTTTGAAGCAGATCCTAGCACTGCATCCTTTCACACTGAGGTATCTCAGTACGGTTCCCTGTGGACGAGGGTTCCATTAACTTTGTACAAAGAGCTGGACACACTTTTGTGTAACTCAGAGTGACCAAGCTGTTGTCTTGTCTTCCCAGATAGCAAAGCCATTGTCGATGGAAACCTGAAGCTCATCTTGGGCCTGGTATGGACTTTGATCCTTCATTACTCCATCTCCATGCCTGTATGGGAAGATGAAGGGGATGATGATGCCAAGAAGCAGACACCAAAGCAGAGGCTGCTGGGATGGATTCAGAACAAGATCCCATACTTGCCCATCACCAACTTTAATCAGAACTGGCAAGATGGCAAAGCTCTAGGAGCCCTGGTAGACAGCTGTGCTCCAGGTAAGTGCCCGTAATTGCCTAAACCGTCTCTCTAGGGTGGAGCGTGTAGGTCTCAAACTTGGGTTTCTATGAGAAAAGTTGTTTGTGGTAGCTGGTGTGGGTCTCCTGGTTTTGGACCATTGTAAGACAGAGGATGAGCCACAAATGTTCTGTGTGCTCTTTCAAAGGTCTGTCCATACACATTTGCCAGTGTATCCAGTCAGTTATTCAGATCACCAAAGAAGCCCCAAAGCCTGAATTTTGAGCAGGCTTTGGAGTTATAATCCAGATTCCAGTCCTGTTTCTTCCCACATTGGTGCCTCGTTTCCTGTTGGCTTAAAGAAAACATGTGGCTCACTTCAGTGGCTTGGCATGGGAATCTAAAGTCTTCTGCCGAATGGAAAGTGTTTTTATTAACTACTAGTTTGACTATATATGGCTTTCTTTGCCCCTTTCTCTCAGTATTGCTGCAGAATACTACTTGGTGTGGATCCAGTTAGAGCCTTTTCCAAGCTGGATAGGCTCTTTCCTGAGTGGTTGAGTAGACACCAAGATGTAATTATCCTCACTAGAGACTTAGATTGATGGGTAGAGTTTACTGGCTCACACACAGTAGAAAAACTAGAACCAGTATTTATATACCACCCCCAAATTATTTTTATTAAAAAACCATACTTTAATAATTATATCTTCCATTTACTGAGTATTCTACGTGAGCTGGGCACATTAATACTGAGCAAAGCGACGAATCTCAGTGCACTCAAAACAGAACTCACTGGTGTCAGGGAGAAAAGGCTGCATCTAAGCCTCATTCCTCCTTGACCGCCTACAAGCTTGAATCTTCCAGGACTAATTCAAAGTGTAGCATTAGGCCATCAAGCTGGCTCAATGGGTAAAGGCCCTTGCCATCAAGTTTTAGTGACCTATGTTCAATCCCTGATACCCACATGGTGGAAGGAGAAAACGTATTTCTGGGCACCGTGGTATGTGCATGTGTCTATACACTCACATGTACATAACAAATAAATAAATACCATTTTTTTAAAGTATAGTATTAGCTCATTTTCTAGTGCCCTCTTCCTTACTTCTACCCAAAGGCACAATTTATGCTAGCTCTTCTGAGTTTAAATCAGAGAGCTTTACTTCAATTCTATACTACTTGTACTTATTAGGGCCTTTTAAATGGCTCTGGGATTGTGTGTTTGGGCAACTGGAGTTTTGAATCACATAGGATGCTAGCTTAATCTTTGTTAGCTATATCCAGGCATAGTGTTAAAAGAATACCTTTCCTGTAGAAAGGCACCAAGCCCAAGCCGTTTTATAGACCTTCTTTGTTTTAGTGGATCTTGAAGCAATGGGTAGCCCTGTTCTTCCTGCCAGAACAGTGTCCTCTACGCATGTCTTTGCTCAGGCTGAGTCGTTTCCATGCTGGCCATGCTCTTAACTATTGTACTCTTTGCACCTCAGACGTACAGTTAGTTAAGAAGTCGGTGGAGATGGCTGAGTAAAAAGACTAAATGGTTTTGTGATCAGCACATGACTTCTTTTAATCTCTTTGTCGACTAATGCTAAAAGCACCCTTCCTGTGTCGCGAACAGGTCTGTGCCCAGACTGGGAATCCTGGGACCCACAGAGGCCGGTGGATAATGCGCGAGAAGCCATGCAGCAGGCTGACGACTGGCTGGGCGTCCCACAGGTATCTATCTACATGCACGCCGCTGTGTCCCAGGAGACAGCTCCCACCCACTAAGTTGTTGCTGGTAGTCTGGATGCCTTTCTGGGTCAGACCACAGTCTGACCTTCTTGGCATTCAGCCTTTAAAGAACCTCGCCTCCAGCACTCTCCCACCATCTCAGTGAATTCGTAATGATAGGTTCGTGTGGATTTAGTAGCTTATAGATCATTCAGAAATCTTCACTTTACAAGCTGGTAATTCCTCCCCCTACTTCCTTCTTTACTACTCTTCCTCTCACCTCCTGCCTGATGTCTTCCTATATAATCCGGGCTGACTTTGAACTCCTGATCTCGTCTCAGCCTCTGGAGTGCTGGGATTTCAGGTGTGTGTCACTGCAAATTTTCTGATCTCTTGGTTCCAGATATTTTAAAGGTTATCTTTAAAACCAGCCAGCAAGCATGATCCTTAACTATTAGAATGAGTCATAAGGAGCTACCAGTATTTGACTATTTTTTAAACCTATATAAATGAAACGTAATTTTAATTTGTATTTAGAACTTTCTTTTATTATAAATCAAGATAATATCCATTAGTGGAAATTGCAGCAGAATTTGCATTGCCCGTAATCTATCACAGTAATCACAAGGGGACTCAAGCTTTTGGTAAGTCAAAGATAATGTCTAAGTTGCTGCATATCTTACTTGAAACCAATCTTTTCCTTGTAAAAATCCCCCTGAAAGAACCATGGCTCCCAGCATCAAAGCTATGATCAAAGAGAAATTGTAGAAAAACCAGTCCTATGGGACAGAAGATCCTTCATTATAGACTATGCTGAAGTCTGAGTTGGTGTTCAGAGTTGAATTCAGTATATTCTATGGTTTCCCCAGGAGGTCGGAAAGCTGGCCTGTTTCTTTGCTTTGGTTTTGGAGTCGTGTATCTGATACATGACGGTTCTCAGATCTGTCACCCCCAGGAAGTGCTGTATTGCATTTCTTATCTCTCTATTATTCTGACACCACCTCTTTGTGGTGCTCTGTGATGCTGGGTACTATAAAATTACTATAGGAGTTTTTGGAGAGAAATACCAAATCAATGCATATTTTGCTTTTAATGGGTTGTTTTGTAGGTGACTATTTAAAACCTCTAGCTATTTTGTTCTTAGCTACTGGCCACAGTGCATTTTCTCATTTCTTAATTGCATTTGGTTGATATGGCTCATGAGGTGTAGAGCCTTCTGCTGCTCTGAGGAGGTATGGCTCACCACTGGGCATCCTCACTGGGGACAGGGAGGATCTTGCAAGTTAGGGCTGGGTCAGGTAATGAATCAAGGATGCTGATAACTTTAGAAAGGTTCCCTGTCCAACCTGGATCTAATATTGGCCCTAAATTGAATGTCCAAAGAACCTCCCCCCACTATTTTATTTTATTTTTTATTGTGTGTGTGTGTGTGTGTGTGTGTGTGTGTGTGTGTGTGTAAAGGGGGTCTTTCAGAGGCCAGAGGCATGGATTCCTAGAGCTGGAATTACAGACTGTTGCAAGCTGTTGGGAACTGAAATTAGGTCCTCTGTAAAAGTGCTATCCACTTCTTAAAAATCCAGCCGTCTCTCTAGTTCCCCTCCTCATTTTTAAAGGCTCCTAATATATTAAGACCACATGGCTCCTATGTTGTCCCCTACTGATCTGCTTAGATTTTGTTGTTGTTGTTGTTGTTGTTGTTTTGGGAGCCAGAGTTTCTCTGTGTAGCTCTAGCTGTCCTGGAACTCCCTCTGTAGACCAGGCTGGCCCAGAGATCCTCCTGCCTCTGCCTCCTGAATGCTGGGATTAAAAGCATGAGCCACTACCGCCATGCTACTTGTTTGTGTTTTGAGCCAAAACATCACTATAAATCACAGGCTAACCTCAAACTTGCCGTCTTCCTGCTCAGCCTCCCGAGTGCTGAGGTTATAGATATGTGCTGACTATCTCACTGGTTTTCTTTATTCTTATTAGTGCAGGGATATATACACAGTAGATGAGCAAAAGGAAAGGCCTGCTGATGTGCTTTAAAAACATTGCCATTGCTTTATGGGTATGTTCCTTTCCCTCCTGTACCTTATCTGCTTTCTAAAATATTGGACCAGGGGAATGAACAGGAAGTCTTTTAAAGGAGATGTGGGGGAGGGGCATGTCAGGAGTCTCTGGAAATTACATGTAGAATTTTGGGAGAATATCTCCCATGTTACAAAGGAACCAGCAACACATGCATATTCAAACACTGATCTTGGTATGGTTTTAATGTGATTTCACTAGAATGAGAAATTGAGTTTATTTGTAGCTTGCGGTTTAAGGGAGATTTCAGCGGCTGCAAAGTGGCGTGTCAGAGCAGTCACCCATCATGCTGTCATTCTAGGTCATCACTCCTGAGGAGATTATTCACCCGGATGTAGATGAGCACTCCGTGATGACCTACCTGTCTCAGTTCCCCAAAGCCAAACTCAAGCCAGGCGCTCCTCTTAAACCCAAACTCAACCCAAAGAAAGCCAGGGCCTATGGGAGAGGTAAGTGCTGGTCTTGTTGGATCTGAGGCTTGTTCTCTGGCAATAGCTCTGGGAGCAATTCTCTCGGGATCAGGACGCTAAGGAGATGGTAGAGTCAGTAAGGGCTTCTTGTGCAAGCACGGGGACCTGAGTTGGGATCCCCAGCACTCACCTAAAAACCAGGGATAGCGGCACACTTCTGTATTTCCAGGACTAGGGAGGCAGAGATAGGATGGCTAGGTCTTTCTGACCTTCCAATCTAGCCAAACATGGAGCTCCAGTTTCTGTCTGTCTCAAGACACAAGGATGTAAGGGTTTAATCTCTAAAGATACCCTGAGCCTTGAGAGAGAGAGAGAGAGAGAGAGAGAGAGAGAGAGAGAGAGAGAATGTGTTTAGACCTAAAATTCTGTTTATGATTACCTTATTCTTTCTTGAGAATCTGTCTTTCCTGAAGTAGTATATACTGAATTTGCTGCTTTGTGTGCTTCATGCAGTAGCCCTGGGAAGGCTGATGCTCTCATTTAAGAGCCAGAGCCTGGTCCACAGTGGCTGGGATGGGTCTTGCCCCAGGTCAGGGACAGGGGTGGGGTAAGAGCCTGCCTTCTGGATGATGATTCATTTCTCTTGTCAGGTAGAATCCGCTTCAGGTTTCCAAATGAGGTGGGAACTCTTGTTAATCCCTGGTGGGCACTTCCTTGCTGAAACATCCTGTTTTTGACTCTCACTGTAAGATGCCCAGCACCTTGTGGCTGATCAGAGCCATTTCAGGCATCTGGTCAGTTGTGGTCAGCAGCTGATTTGAAGCATACTAGTTTTTAAAGGAGGTTAATTAACAGTTGGATATGGTGGTATGTGTTGCCTTTAAATCTCAGTGCTTTGGAAGGCTGAAGCTGGGGAATGTCAAGTTTAAGATTGACCAGAATAACAGTATGACCCTGTTTTAAAACAAAGGAGCAAGCCGGGTGTGGTGGGGCACACCTTTAGTCCCAGATCTTGGGAGCAGAGGCAGGAGGATCTCTATGAGTTTGAGGACAGCCAGGGCTACACACAGAGAAACCCTGTCTGAAAAAAAAAACCAAACCCACAAAAGCTAAACAAACAAGAAATAATAAAATGACAACTACATGGCTATGAGTTTGATTTCCAGTAAGATCAGTGCAGCAGTTCCCCTTTCTTATAAAGAAGACAAGAAGTACATTTTATTTCTTAATTTTTGTAACTAAAATTAGCTAATACTCTTGGTTCCACGGGGGTCGTGCAAAGATGGGGACAGACCACCAAAATCTCCTAAACCAGGAGCAAACTTTATTCCAGGAAAAAGAAAAAATCTCCATGGGGGCACAAAAAGCTTATCAGCAATAGCTGTGACCTTAGCCAGAGACAGACTGTTCCCGAACTCCCCTTTTTATAGCAAGAAGCAAGCATTAGGCATGAACAAAAGAATTTTTATAATCTCAAGGTGCAACTCAGATACAAATTGCTTTTTCTTTTACAATTTCCATTAACATGTTTTTGTTGTTGCTGTTGTTGTTAAACTAGTGTTTATATTTAGCCCATTGTTTCTCTCTGGCACTTCCTGATGGTGTTTACCAAAGTTCCGTACTCCACTGATATTGCCAGTTTTGCATAGCAGGGAAGGGTATGGGAAAATGCACAAACAAAAAGTCAGGTTGAAAGTTAACTCAGCTCACATCAGTTGTTGGTCATGAGTGGCTGGGGGGTTACCTAAAAGCTGACCCTCAGTTTGCAGAGGGACTCTCAGTTTGCAGACAGAGCTATGGGTTGTGAAGCAAAGTAAACCACTGTTCACAGTTAATCTAAGCTGTTTACAATCTGCTCTCATTCTCCTAGGTTTACACTTTATATCTCTTTATTTGCATGTTCCTATTTCTAGAACCTACATTTCTATATTCTTATTCTTGGACTCCAACACTTAGATGCTTTTTTGCACATTTTGGTGCGTCCCCTCTTGTTGGTTAATAAGGACTGGACAACTTTGGAGGCCCTCTTCCCACTGCCCATCATCATCTCCAAGTAGCTTTCTCTGAGCCATAACTAAGGTGATAAATTCTATGAGGACTCTTACAGATAATGTTTCCTTAATGCAAAAAAGTTAGAGATGACTCTCATGTCAACATACTGACCAAAGGGGCTTACTTTAATCAAGGCATAAAATTCTTGTTTGTAATAACCTTATCACTGGCTGTCCAGTTTCCTCACTGTTAGTGTGAGACAGTTTCCTTTCATGGTGCTGTCTTCCAGAAAATGACTGCTCACTAGTTCAGGAATGTGGCTGGTCATTGCCCATTTCCTTCTTTGTATGTATTATGAATACTAGGAAGAAACAAGCTGTTTTCATCTCAGGTTTATTTGTGTGTAGGTTTGTTTTTACATTTTCTTTTCATCATGATAAATTTTTTGCTTGGAATATAATGTTCTGGGACATTAAACACACCCACCTGTCATAAGGGCTATCACCATTACTGTTCATCTGCAGAGCAATTTTAACTTTCCAAAGCAAAACACTGTGCTCATTAAACAAGCTCTCCATTCTCTTTTGCTCCTTTCTCTTGGCACCCTCCATTCTGTTTTCTGTTGGTGCATTTCTATAGGTATCTGGAAATGGAGCAATATTGTTTGTGACTGTTGTCTCCAGCTTACCTCACTTAACATATTTTCAGAATTTTTTTTACATTATAGCCTATATCACAATTTCCTTCCTTTTTTATGGGTGATGATATTCTGTTGTATGTCCTGTATTTGGTTTATTCATTCATTTACTTTGTGAATGAATTGCATTTGTGGTGTTCCACCTTTTAGCCATTGTGAAAAATGCTGCCAGACATTGGTACCAGGATCTTTTGGGTATATACCTAGGCATAAAATTGCTGGACCATGTTGTGATTCTTTGCTTAACTTTTCTTCTTTTAAAATAGGAAGGCAACATGGGTAGTGGGGACACCACTTGGGTAGTGGGGACACCACACAAAGGGTCTGTGAGACACGTCCTTCTTCCTTGGTGAGATGCAAGTCAGGCCTCTTTTGCTTCATTATTATGTTTTATGTGTTACCTAGTTTGCTACTCAGACTAGGAATAGAGACTACTCCATGTAGTTTAGTTTCTAAGAGGGTTCAGAGGTTTATTTTCTACTGTGAATATTGAGTAGATTCGCATTGACTCCAGTTAACATTTGCAAATTCATCTGTTGAACTCTGGGGCTTAGGATCTTTTGTAAGGCTCCCTTGCAGGGTTAGCATTATTGAGCACATCTGTTCCTTAGCTGAGCAAACCCTTTTCCAACCCTTATTCTGTATGAAGCACTTCTATACCCCTCTGTCTGAATAACTAGAGCGTTCCACATAGTGAGCATGACTCTGCTGGAATTTTATGGAGTATGGGGATGTGGTTCAGCTTCCCAACCAAACCTGGTTAGCTGGGGGACATTACACTAATTTAACTGAGTCATTGACAAGATAAGATGCAGAATAAGTGATTTCTCAGACTGCTAGAGTCAGATGGAATAAGTGCTTGTAAATGTCGTAGGTGTCTGTTCAAATCTTACTGTTCGTGATCTGATCATTTTCGAAGCAAAAGGAAAACAGAAAATAAAATCCAAAAGTCCACTTTCCAATTTCTAAACTCTTTCTTTCCTTTCAAATCTGAAGCATTTATTTTAAATGGGGTATGTGTCATGGGGGGGTGTCATACCGAGATATCCTTATGAAAGCTAAAACAAATATTCTATCATTGAGCCATATCCCTGCTGCCCAAAGGCAGAATGCTCTTTCGGCACAGTACGTGCTCTATGTTCAGCCAAACACCTTAGGAAAAAACCCTGCCCTGTTCATTTATAAGCAAAGTAAAGGTAGAGCCAAGACTTTGACTAGAGTCTAGTTTTAAGGTAGTGATGATGTCCACAGAGGCTGTGTAAGATGTTCCTCTTCTGGCTGTTAGAGGGGGAGCTAAAACTCAACCCTAACTCATTCGAAATGGGGAGCCCCTCTCAATTCAAGTACCTCAAGTACGGTGGAAGTTGAATGGGCATCCTGGACTTCCTCCCCTGCTAGAGTGGTATAATAAAAAAACAAGCCAACAGAGAGGTGACCTAAGACCCAGAGTTCCATGACATAGAACCTAACTGTCCAAGTTTCACCCTGAAAAATCACTTGTTGCACCATGAACCAAGATCTCAAATCAAATGAAAAGGATCATTGATGTCAAGAGTAGGATGATAGAGATGTAAGAATTATCTGCCAAGAATTTTAAAGTGTCTATGGTGTTAATATTTTTCACTTGACAGGATTTAGAATCACCTAGCAGATCAACTTTTGAGCAAGTCTGTGTAGGATTTTCTAGATTAGGTTAGTTGAGGTATGAAAACTATCCTAAACTACTCCATTATCTGGGATCGCTGGTGAATTGAATAAAAAAAAAAAAACAGAGACGAAACCTGTATCCACTATGTTTCTTAACTGTGGATATGATGTCACCCACTGACCAGGCAGCTCCAGCCACCATAAGTTCCTTCCATGGTGAACTCTTGAACTAAAAACCAGTTCCTTCCATGGTGAACTCTTGAACTAAAAACCAATTAATGCTTCCTTCTTGTCAGGTATTTGGTCACAGTAACGAGAAAAATAACTAATACAGTGGCCATTTTTAAAAAGACTAAGACTTCAACTACAATTAAAATTACTCTTAAAATAAATGGAAAAAAAGAAGTCTTAGGAAATAAATAGAATGCCCAGACAGAAACCCAAACACCCAGAAGACCTTGAGCCAAACTGAAGATCTTAGAACTAGGGGGGAAAAAATACAAAAAAAAATCCAAGAAAGAAAGAATAATAACTGAAATGACTTCTTGGATGTATTCAGTAGCAGAAAGACAGAGAATCAGTGAACTGAATATGGAACCAGACTGAATATGGGAGAAATGACCCAGTAGTCTCAATGAAAGACAGGAAAAGGAAAAAATGAACAGAGCCCCTGAGACCAGTGGGAACTAAAACAAAAGTGTGAATGATCACATGAGAGGAGACATGGGAGGGGGTGAAAAGAAGACAGGGCTAAAAACTACTTAGAGAAATATTTGGCTATAGAAACTATAAATGAACATGATAAAAAACACCCAGCAGAAGGAATATGCACAGTAGCACTCCTGGGGACAAGGGCTATCTTTCTAAACACTTAGAAAACTAAAGACCATGAGAGGTGTTTTGTTTTGTGCCAGGGACTTATGTAAGTCCAGAACTGTCTTGAAGCTTTTGCCATCACCTCCAAATGCTGGAATTACAGCCTCTGCCACTACACCTGCCTGAGACCACGGAAGTTTATGCTTGGTGTGAGACCTTGAAAGCTGGCCCAAAGGAAATACCAGAATGGCAGGTTTTTCATCAAAATCATGGAGGTCAGAAGGAAGTAGCACTGCATTTTGCAAGTGTTTTTTTTTTTTAAGACATCAACTAGAATCCTTTTTATCCAAGGGAGATCCCTTTACTTTCAGACAAAGGAAAAGCAAAAGAATTTGTCACCGAAAGTCTGTCCTGAAAGGATGGCCTTTTCAAGGAAACATGCGAAAGAAGAAATCTTGAAATAACAGGAAGAAAAAATATGGAAGCAAAATTCTGTGTTAACTACAGTGGACCACCACAATCCAATCCAACCAGATAGCCTGGATGAGTCTAGAAATATTTAGGAAATTTAATTTATAAAATTGAAAGTCTCCTGAAAACCCCCAGATGCTATGGATGATTCCAGTAGAGAATTCTACCAAACATTTAGGGAAGAATTAAAACAGATTTTATGGTCTTAAAAATAAATAAGGGATGAGAACACTTATGTTCGAGTTTGGTCCCTGCTGCTGTGATAAAATACTGACCCAGAAGCAATGTGGGGGAAGAAAGGATTTATTTCAGCTTATACCTTGCAGCCTTTGAGGAAAGCCTGAAGCTCAAACTGGAACCTGGAGGCAGGAGCTGAAGTAGACCATGGCAGGGTGCTGCTTACTGGCTTCCTTTCCATGGCTTGTTCAGCCTGCTTTCTTAATACAACCCAGGACCACATGCCCAGGGTTAGCACCACCATGGTAGGCTGGGTCATCCCACATCAATCATTAATCAACATTTCCCACAGACATGACAGAGAGGCCAGTCCGAAGGAGGCAATTCTTCAATTGAGGTTCTCTCTTCCCAGCTGACTCTAGCTTATGTCAGTTCACAAAACTAGGCAACAAATTTGACCCACTTTATGAGACTAATAGTAAAACTGAAGCCAATACCAAAACAAAACACAGAGACCAAAGGAATATGGATGTAGAAAGCCCATCATAAAATATTATCATATACATTTGGGTAATAATATAAAATGGGTCACACATGGTGACTGGGTAGCAATATAAGGCTGGTCACTGTTAGAAAACTTGTCAACACAACCAGATTAAAGTAACAAGTTGGTGGGAAAAATGCATGGTCATACTGATGTTAAAAAAGCAACTGACAAAATTCAACAATCATTCATAATAAGGGGAAGGACAGACAAACTTCCTCAATTTAATGTAGAGTCACTGCCACAGAAACTCTTGGCTGACATCAAATTAGTGGTGAAAAGCTGAGTGTTTTAAGATCTGGAACACCAGAGAGGGTGGCTGCTCTTACCATTTCTTTGCTACATAATATGGGGCGGGGGCCTTTGAATGGTAAGGTTAGGTAGGAAGTAGGCTTTAAATGTGGACAACAGCAAAGTCAGAAACAAAATGCCCAGTTGCAAACGATGTGCCTGTCTGTACCAACCATCTCGAAAAATGAAAGAGAAAAGCCAGGTGTGATGACATACTCCTTTAATCCCGGGCAAAGGCAGAGAGATTTCTGTGCTTTCAAGACCAAACCCTCTCAAAAGTCCCCAAAACAGAATTAAACTTTCCTTGAGTAAGTTCAGCAAGATGACAGGGCACAAAGTGACATGCCAGGCTGTGTGCAAGTTTTACGTTGTAGAATATTTTAAAAATGCTGGCGGGTCCCCCGGCGGCAGTAGGCAGGCAGGCCCACAGAGCAGCCAGTCCCAGGCAGAGACAGCTCACGGTGGGTCCTGGGAGAGCCACCCAAGCGGGCGGGTGTGAGCAGGCAGCGGGTAGAAGGCACATAGACACATCGTACAGAATAGAATTGGTATTTATTACTTAAAAGAGAGAGAGAATGGGGAAAGAAGGAAAAGAGAAGAAGAGGAGAGAGACAGAGAGGGGCCCCAAGAGAGAGAACAGTGAGAGATCCAAGATGGCAGGGGAGGAGGGCAGGGGTCTCTGGGAGTGGGCGTGGCTTGTCTCTTAAAGAGAACGAAAACCATGACAGAATACACATGTGGATCCTGGAATTTAAAATGGCACATCATTTTACAGTCACATAGAAAAGAAAATAGGTGTGCATGCAATAAAACACGGGATTAAAAATCTAGAAACCATAGTGGAGACTGAGTACGCAGAGACTGAAACAGAGATGTGGGTTCTTCCTAAATGGTCATGTTGACACAATTGCTATTGAAATCTTAGCAATGAGTTCAGCAGTGGCAACTTGCCTAGCACCTGGTGGTCAGTTCCTAGCACCATAAAACAGACACACACACACACACACACACACACACAAAACAAATTTTCTTTTTTTGTAGGCAAGAAGCCAATGTTCTCAATTGCAAGAAGAAAACAAACCTAGCACTAAACATACGAAGCCAGAACAAGCCAGCAGTTGCCCCCATTGGCACTTGTCTGTCTCAGTCACAAAGTGCTTTTCTGCCTCTACTCTGTAGTGAAAGGGGAGCAAGCCTGCATTTCGTCCCTCCTGGCTCCCGCACGGCTAGCTTATACCCCGAAATAACAACATACAAATT
>LOJH01014815.1:3808-23855 GCA_001685095.1 Ellobius talpinus
TATACTTCCTGACTATATCTCTGTGTTCATCTATACTTCCTGACTATATCTCTGTGTTCATCTATACTTCCTGACTGTGTCTCTGCTTCCTGGCTGTGTCTCTGTGTTCTTCTTTGCTTCCAGACTCTGTACCTTAAGCTTTTTCTGATTTAGGGCTTCCCTGCTCTGATGCATTACAGCTCTTGAACTGTAAGCAAAATAAGGTCCTCCTTTCTGAAGCTGCTTTTCTAAAGAATCTTGTCCCAGCAGTTAAGGATAGCATTCAATCCAGCCCTCTGTTTCAATGTTTTTCTACCTGTTACTCTGCTTCTGCTTTTTGCATATTTTTCTGTCCTCTTTGATTTTAACAAAAAAATCATGTGACTCTATTTTTTCTCTTTTCTTAGCATATCAATTATACTTTAAAAAAGAACAACAACAACAAAGATTCTCTTTTCCTTCTGTCTTTTCCTCTCTGTTTCGGGGGTTGAATCCAGGGCATGTGCAGTTAGGAAGAGCAGTGCCACAGAGGTATAGCCCCAATCCTAAAGAATCCTTTGACTCAGTTGCCATGTGTGGTGATTTGAATAAGAATGGCCCCCAGAGAGTTATACATTTGAGTACTTACTCACCAGGGAGTGGCACTATTTGAAAGGATTAGAAGGATTAGGAAATGTGGCCTTGTTGGAAAAAGTGTGTTACCATCACCAGGGGTGGCTTTTGAGTCAATCTCTCTGCCCACAGGTGAGGATATAGTTCCCAGCTACTGCTTCAGAATCTGTCTGATTGCCACCATGCTTCCCGCCTTGATAATAATGGACTAAATGTCTGAAACCAAGCAAGCCCCCAATTAAGTGCCTTCTCTTTTAATAGTTGCATTGATCATGGCATCTCCTCACATCAATAGAACAGTGACTAAGATGCCAGAGAATTTGCAAATATGTTTATGGCTAGTCCTGTTTTCTTTTCAACCAATGCTGTGTTACAGCACACCTAAGCTAAACATGTCATCACATTCCTCAACCCCTCCTGTCATTCATTCCCCTACTCATAATCTGTAAACACTGAGCTCAAGTCAGGGCTTCTGGAAGTGAAGTTGAAATATCAATAATCCTTAGATTGGGGCCCCTCTGAGATTTTATCCCACAAACCACTTTTACCAAGATTAGTAACTTGTCGGTTTAAAGTATTCCCAGAAATAGTGTCTTTTGTTGTAGGCTTCTGGTCTGTTAAGCTTTAGCCAGCCAGCCATGTCTAATTTTGCAGTAGTAGTTTTTCCTGAGACCTCAATTCTCTAATGTGTCTAACATACTAGTTGGTTTTCAGGTTGTCCAGAATCTTACTTGTAAGGAAGGAATTATTGACTTCTAAGCTCTTGAAATTCCAGCCTCCAAAACAGTGAGAAAATCAATTTCTGTTGTCTAAGCAGCCAGTGTGGGTTTTTTTCATGCCCATGGAGACTGGAGTACAGTTGGCCTCCCTTGTCCATTTTTCATGTCGGTGGATTCAATCAAGTATTGTTCAAAAATACTTGAAAACATTGCACTGTACTGATCATGTGTATGCTTTATTTTCTTGCCAATATAGTAAAAAAACACTTAGAATTTATATTGCATGAGATACAAGCCACTTAGAGACGGTTTAATGTATATGAGAGGTTGTGTACAGGTCATATGCAAATCCTTTACAATTTTATATATTGAATTTAAGCATTCAAAAAGTTTGGTATCTACAGGGGAGAATGGAACAGATTGTCTAGGGATATGGGAGGAGGACTCTTATTTCAAAGAAGATAATAGAAAATATGGACAAAAAGTTTATTAGCTCAGGAGTGACTGACAGATACTAGAATTGAAATGATTACTTTGTAAGGATTTGCATTGTGTTAGATTCCTCTGACAGGAGTCCTTTGAAAGAATTAATATTCATACATGAGTTAGAAGGAATAGAAGGAAATGAGTCTACAACCAAACAAAGAGAAAATAATATGCTTTCAAAACTTGTCTTTATCAAGGTAGTTTGGGGGATGAAGGTCCAAACTTCTACACTCAGGGTAGTCAAATAAGCCACCAAGAAATAAGGGATAAGGTTTACATATGAAGATTTATCAGGTATGTTAGTTGATTTTCTTATTGCTTTGATAAAATGCATTTTGGAAGCAATCTAAGAGAGGAGAAATTTAGTTTTTGTTCATAGTTTCATGAACCCTTTGTGTTAGAAGGAACATCATGATGGCAGGAGTATTGGTGGAAGTTACTCAATTCATAGCAGCTCAAAAGTAGAAAGGGTGGGTCCAGGGAACAATTTAACCCTCAAAGACATGTCCACTGTGACCTCCTTCCTCCACCCACCATGCCCAACAGTCTCCTTACATTTTGAATCCTTCAGGACATTGAGTTCTATTATGTCAGAACCTCGAGGAACTGATCAGGCCTGGAAACTGACACAGATATTCTCAGAACTGTGCTTTGTGAGTTCTGAGGCATTTTCTCAACCCAATCAAATTGACAATTGAGATGAACTATCATACCAGAGTATATCAGAACAAATGGACATGGTTACAATTACGTGTTATGGTGCTATTTGGAAGAGGCATATAAGAAGCAAATGGTAAAGCTGCGTGGACCAAATCCAGGTGAGAATCAGCACAACGGTGATGGCTAGAAGCCCCATCCATCACTAACACTTTACTATTTGATGAGTAGTCTAATTCTTCTCATTTTGTTTTCCTGGGAAAAGAAGGAGATTGTAACTCCACTCTCCCTACAGCTTATTGCGTTTGTGCATTGAGTACTGTGTTAGGTAAAATGGAGTATTAGAGTTGGCCTTAGCCTCCTGCAACAATGGAGAGTGAATGTGGCTGTTATAAATTACATTATGTAGGTGAAAACTTGTGATAGAGTGCTCAGCCCAAAGTTGGCACTCAATTACTGAATAAAGGATAACTACTGAATGGCCTGTTAGACCTCTGATGTTCTGGATTCCAGTCTTCTGGCAGCTCAAGAGAGAAAGATGCTCTAGGCTTTTATAATATAGACTAGCTAGCATGGTAAAGGGGGGACTCCTGGAGGTAATAAAAGTGAAACTCTATTTCTTAGCCAACTCTAAATCATTAACATGTTTTTGCACAGATGAGTTACTTTTCTTTGTCCTTAGATGGGAAATTTGACATATCTCATAATTTCCTTGTCCTTTCAGGGAGGGACAGTAATATGATCAAGAGTCATAAAGTGCTAGCCCTGCTTTTCCTTGGTAACTGGGATGTATCTCATTTGAGATGTTAATCAATTTTCTTCTCTCTTCCAACCTAAGTACATCTTTCTTTTCTTTGTGTGTGGAGTTAGTAGCAGCCTACCTTCATGCTTGGTTCATTTTTCCCCTTATTCATTCCCTTCAATAGTTAGAAATTTCACAGCCTTGGGCCTAATTTCACAGATTAGGGCAAAGGAATAAGGTAAGATCTTACTTAGGTGGATGGGCAACTTCAAACCCTCTGAGCCTGGACAATGGACAGAGTTGACTCTCTTGATACTTTCATAGATTTGTCAGAGTTTCTAGTCTTTTGTAATTCCAGATGCAGAAGTGACATGCTCTGTGTGAAGGTTGCCCCCCATGTCCCAAACCCAAGTCTCCAGTGGGTCACTATATCTGCTCTGTCTGATCTTGCTCTCTCTCTTCCTGTGTGTTTGTTTTGAGGCAAGTCTCTGTAAACACCATTGACTGTCTGGAGCATAGTATATTGGTCAAGCTGGACTGAAATTCACACTCCCCTCACTGACAATTCCCTATGGCTGGGATTATATGTGTGCACTACCATTCCTGGGTGTTTATGATGTTACTGAAGACTGGGATGGAATTTTAAACGCCCATGTCAGTGATCTCTTTCCTGACCATATTTTAGCCAGAACATAGACTCATAAATGTTTTCTATTTTCAAATTATGAAGAAATTAATCAACATTTTAGCATGCCACAACAGGGCGCTTACTTGATCTGGACATCTATGGGAATGATGCTGTTTGAAGCCATCACTACTCTCCGTGAGTTAAATGCTAGCATCCCTCTCATCAGCGCTGCTTTCCTCCTTGTTGGAAAGGTCTCAGATGTTGAACAGCTCTCCGGCAAAAAAGGCTTTCCAATCTCTTTCTCTGCTTTCTGACACCATTTCTTTCCTTGATTCTTATTAGAGATCCGGGATTTATGGGGTCACATCTCAATTATTTCTCATATATTTTTATGCAAGACTCATCCACATTAACATCTGTAATGTGGATCTCTAGTAATGGCCCTTTATTTAAAGCTTCAATTTTTTACATTCTATTACACAAGCAATAAATTCTTTTCCACCAAACTATGCAGTATTAATCCCTCTGGAGCAACTGTTTATTGTTTGTAACTCTTTGTGTAACTGAGACCAGCAGCAAATATTATTAGTAAAGAATTCCACACTAAGAACATTATGAAATTAAGGCATTAATAAAATCACTTTTCCTAACTGTTCTCCACGTTTCTAATAGGACAATTATTTCTCACTCAGAAAATGAGTCTTTTATTAATATTGTTCAGCTGATTTCCGGACAGGGGCCATTGCCTTCATGGTCACCATTTAAACTAAAAGTAAGGCAACCAAAGGGTCATGTCAGATGCTTCATTTCTTTGAGTTCCATGTGCCAGCTCTCATTGTCTTCCTCTGAGTCATTTTATTTGCTTGGTCATGTTGAAGATACGGGGTGGGTGACAGGGAGAAGTCTTCATGTAGAGAGCTCACAGCACGAGTAGAGAGTTTTATGTATTTCCCAGACACTACCCCTTTCCTCCTCTTTCTCTTTTCCTCTTCTCAGAGGAAGAAAAAACTTTATCTGTCTTCATATTGCTTAGATAAATTCTATCTCCCGGAGTCTGCACATTCAGCAGTTTTTAAAACAGGTACAGTTCATTTCATATGAGAAATTTTGGAGTATTTAATTTAACCTTCATATTATATTAATAATGGCATAACATACATTTTCAGAACACTTGGCAGCTTATAAAACATACTTTAATCTACATGACCTTTGGGTCCTTATCATTTTCATAGGTTGTGGAAAATATGGGCACTATTATCCACACTAGGGACTGGAAACTATTTCTAGTGTTGATGTTCACAATCTAGAAACCGTAGTGATAGCAATACTGAGAAAACAATGTTTTTCAAAATATGTAAATAAAGTAGTGCTTTGTAGTATATGTTAGACAATAATCACTACAGATTTTATAATCCAGAGAAGGTCACAAGGAGAAAGATTAGACTGACTGTTGAAAAGCGGGAGAGAATCTTGCCACATCAACAGAAAAGGGGATAGGAAAAGTCTAGGCAGATGTGTTATAAGGATATACACATATGTAGGCAAACATGAAACATGTTTAGGCAGGTTGATACCTAGGAGCTGAATTATAGATGGTAAGTTTGTGGGTCATGGAAAAATAAATAGATGTGGCTGTGAGTTAAAAGCATTGTGGATGTCAAAGGAAATGTCTCAGTATCTAAACATGCTACCATGTTGACAGTCCCCAAGGATTACCTGTGGCCTACATCTTTCAGCAACTCTCTCCTAAAGTTCCTAGAACCCTAAAGCAACAGCAACAGCTAGAGGCTAAACCTGCAATAGAGCAGAATTTTGGGAGAAATTTCATGTAAAATAATCAGCTTCCATTTCTTGTGCAACACAAAGCTCATGATCTTGGCACACTGCAGAGTGAAGCCAGTGCATCTGGAAGGAGACACCCCATAATCCTCATAATTTCCATAGAGAAATAGGATCACTTCTGTAACTAACTGACCATGTGCCTCAGAGCGCTGGAAGAGGGGGAAGAGGGATCATGTGAGCAATGGGTGTGAACAAGATCTTGACGGGGAAATCCACAGACAGCAGACCTGAGCTCTTGGCAACTCACAGACTCTAGACTGACAGCTGGGGAGCCTGCAACTAGACTGAACTAGGCTCTCTGCATGGGGGTGACAGTTGTCTAGGTTGGTCTGTTTGAGGGGCCCGTGGCACTGGGACTAGGATCTATCCTTGGTACCTGAGTTGGCTTTTTGGAGTCCATTCCCTAAGGTGGGACACCTTGCTCAGCCTTGATGCAGGGGGGGAGTGGCTTGGTCCTGCCTCAATACATTGTGCCAGGCTTTGTTGTTTCCCCATGGGAGGACTTACATGGCAGTGAAGGGGGTGGTGGGTTGGAAGGGGAGGTGGGGAAGGGATGGAAAAAAGGGGAGGGAGGGGGGACATGGTTGGTGTGTAAAACAAATAAAAAATATAAAATAAAAATATTCTTAAAAAAATACATTGCATTGGATTGGTTTGTGGGAGGAATTGGAGAAGTTTGGAGAAATGTGCTTAAAAAAAAGGTCCAGATGGCTATATGTAGAGTTTAATGGGGAATTTTGGGGAGTCTTTCAGAAGACAAAAGCATTAACAGGAATGTGGGTGGTAAATGCTTACTCCTGAACTTTTGGTTGGAAGCAAGAATGCCTTGAGTTATTTGTGCTAGATATTGTCAAAGAACTTGTGCACACTATGTCCTTGTCCAGACAGTGTGTGGAATTCTCATTTTAAAAATGATGGCCTAATCCCACATGATAGAGCACATTTCAAGGGCAATCTGGAATTCAGGTGATGGTGTGGGCATTAAGGTCTGATTGAGCCAGGCTCAGCCTGAGAGTTGTGGACCCAAAGCAGAGCTACCAGATGCTCACTGCTTGGTCAGGCAAGGAAAATGTTTGACGTGGAGTGTGGTGGCACACACTTTACCTCATACTCCTAGCATCTGAGAGGTATAGGCAGGAAGACCAGGAGTTCAAGGTTGTCCTCAACCATATAATAAATCTGAAACCTGAGGTACACCATTCCCTGTCTCAAAGAAAATAAAAAGGAAAGACATGATTTTAAAACTGCAAATGGCAGCTGGGGAGAGGTCTCAGTGGACAAAACACCCATCACGTAATGTAAGGACTAGAGCTTAGACTCCTGGCACTCACTTAAATGCCAGGTGGGCTGGATATGTGGCTGAATATGTGACTACAAGGTTTAGATTTTCTTCCTAGGTTTCAGTTTTGTCCTGGTTCCATGCCTCTTGTCATCAGTGCCCTGAGAGGACTTATAGCCCAAATCAAATCTTTTCCTTCTCCTTCTTCTTCTTCTGGTGTGTGGAATGGAGTCAGTCGTACATAGATAGCCTATAAAGGTTTCTAATACATCTAAGAGTTAAACTCTCAGAAGAGATTCTGAACTTGGGTTTTCATCCACGATAGAAGCCTGAAGACTCTGGAGATGCCTTGGGATGGGTAAAATGTATTTTGCATTATGAGACAGCCTCGGATTTTAGGAGAAGAATGTTATGGTTAGGATATGACAGTCCCCCACAGCACATGTGTTGAAGTATTGGTCTTCAATTGTTTGGGCTATTTTGAAAACTTCTGGACAATTGAGAATTCTAGCTGGAGGAAGTAAGTCCCTTTAAGTGTATCCTAACTGTTATTTCTCTTCCTGACTTTTTCCAGGATTCCTGGGTAACCATGATGGGACCAAGGGGCCTGCTTCATGCTCTCCCTGCATTGACACTCTGCCTCCCATGTCTAGAAACAATGGAGCTGCAGACCGTGACCTCTGAAATGGTGAGGTGAACAGAGTCATTTCTCTGAAGTTGTTCTTTTTATTTGCTTTTTGTTTAGCTTTCCACAATGAGAAAAGGGTCTAACAAACAAATCTTAGAATTCATACAAAGAATTCATAGAATTTTCTGAGTGTATGATACGGGTTCTAGTTTTGCATATGGCATTGCTTTGACTTTAGAATTTTTTTTTATGTGACCTGAATACTGTTCATTTCTGGGTACCAGGAAATGTCAGTGTAGTCCTGGTTCACCACTCAGACAAGCCTTGGTGACTGCTTCTGTGCTTTTGAGAACAATGGCCTGGACTCTATTCTCTACAAAGGTCAGAAATTACCTTCTTCCCCGGTTATTGATGGTTTTTTGGTTAGCAAAATACCACAAGAAATTTTGTTTTTAGTTCACACTTATTGCAGTAGTTTTGAGTTTCCTTGTGTTTCTAGCACCTGCAGAATTTTCTTTCTTGGTGTCAAGATTGGTTATTTTCACTGAAGTTCTGTTATATGTTATTCAGCTTTCTCGGTTTGGTTAAAGTGATGATACGTGTGTCTTTACTAGTTCAACACATCTTTCTGGAACATCAGAATTAGTGATATTTACTGTCTTTTTAGTAATCCCCATGAAATCTGTTACTTTCACATGGGTTCATTAGACACTTTGAACATCAATAAACAGAATTTATGCTATGATAATTATAAAAATATTTTTAAAATTAGAGCCAGCTGACAAATTAAGATAGTGTTTATCTCTTCATGTTATATAATTGCCTTTATGCTATTAAAGCTGTATCACCAAGTTTAAATCCACAGACAGGTGGATTATAGGTTCTGGTCTTCATTCGGGGCCCTGCTGGGAGTGATCTCCATGGCTTTAATAAATTTCTATACACCACAGGAGGAAAGACTCTGCTTGTACTTCCGGGTCGTCTTCCTCAGACTGTGCAGTGTTTGGTGGTGAATCAATCATAGAGCTTGTTCCTCCTTCTGGAGCAGAGGACAGACAACCCTACTGTCCTTTATAAAAGATTTGGTTTCTTTCAGCTGAGGAATATAATATAATTATATTATTTACTTATATAATTGTATATATTCCTAATATATAACTGAGCTTTCTTTTGCAATGGTACTCATCCAGGGTCCATTGTTGTTACCTCTCTGTTGTTTGGGAATTGGGGGTTTGGCACAATCACACTGATGCTCATACCTCTTGCTATTCTACAAGTACTAATCATTTACCTTCTGACTCAGAAAGCTTGTGTTTGCCCACACCCATGAAGCTAGAGCAAACTGATATGTTATGACAAGCAGGGTGAGAGCTCAGAAAACCAGCTGCTCCTGCAGAGTTTCACAGCAGTTATCCTAGGAAACCTGTGGCGGCAGGGGCTGGGAGGGTGGGAAATTAACTTTTAATAAAATGAGTTCTTTGAATGTTGTTGTTTGTTTGTTTTGGTTTTTGGTATTACTTCTTAGGTTTTTTTTTTTAACCTGCCTTCAACATGGGTGAAAAACTGAAAGGCAATCTGGATATAATTAGGTCAAGGCAGATGTTTGGTCATTGAACCACTAGCCAATGTCAGAAGCTTACCACTTTAATGATGCTTATAATCATAAAAAGGGAAAATAAACAATTGAACAGATCCACACCTATATAATCTCAGCACTTGGGAAGCTACAGCAGGAGGATCTGGATGGAGTTCAAGGCCAATCTGAAGGAAACCTCTGCCTCCAAATGAACAACAAGCATACTGAACTATTTAAGAGACTTTTCAAAGAAACCTTTATTTCTTTGCCCAAATCAGTTCCAGATCTTTTTTTTTTTAAAGAAATCAGAATTTATTATGGGTGCTAGGCACTAAAATTAGTAAGAAAAATTTACCACTGTCCTAGCCTTCTAGAAGACGTTTTGAGTGTGTAAGAATATAATACTTAATAAAATTAGCAGTGATATCAATTTTCACGAAAATTAGACAGGTGAGAATGGTGTTGATACTGAAGCAAGGGCGTCAAGAGAACTTAGGGACATGGAGGGCTGCCCAAATAAAGCAAGCCAAGAACCAATTTCCTCATCTATCAGGTGAGACAGCTGCCTGGAGTCGGGCAGTTCTGAGCTGTGATGTCAGCACTTTTGCAGGTGGAAACCCTACAGAAATATTCTGTTTCTACGAAAAAGTGAGAATGTGGGCTTAGCTGGCCAGTGGCGGTGCACTCCTTTAATCTCTTCAGGAAGCAGAGGCAGGTGAATCGCTGAGTTTCAGGCTAGTCTGGCCTACAGAGTGAGTTCCAGGCCAACCAGGGCTACCCAGAGAAAGTCTGTCTTGAAGAAAAAAAGAGCAAGAAACCAAAACAAAGCAAAAAAAAAATAAATAAAAATAAAAACATAAAGAAAAGAAAAGAAAGAAAAGAAACCGAGGGCTTACACTAGCGTAAGTCAATATTTGCTTTTATTCTCTCTTCCCCTTCTTAGTCTGCCTCCACACTCCTGCAGGCGCCTTGCTCTAGAAAATCTTCACCCTCTCCTATGAAGCTTCAAAGACTACAGATTCCATTAAAAACTGCAGCATGTGATGGTTGATGCGATCTATACAGCAGAGGGATGCATGTGGGCTTCTGTTGAGTAGCTTCCGCCCAGTGGTTCCAGAGTGCACGCAAGCCACGGGATCCAGGTTGGCCTGACTGGCCGCTTAGTCCCAGACAGCAGTTTATGTAAAACCAGGCACCTGTAGTCACCGGTTGTTTAGTCATAGTTGTGAGGAAATGAAGGGGCACGCGCTAAATCCATTACACTAACTAGAAAAACAACTTACAACTCATTCTCGCAGATGGTGGCTGGCGATGCCCCAATCTCTCCATAGTGTAGGAGGCAAGGAAACCTGAATTGGCAGTATCAGGAAAGGAAAAACAGATTTTGCGTTAGCTCCCCTCCCTTTCCGCTCTCCTGTGTACCCCCGGGGACAGGCTATTGTGGTCATTAGCTTTTCCTGTACTAAATCTGCTTGGTCTGACGAGGCCGTTTGATTTTAGGTTTATCCTAAAGCTGCGGAAATCGAGTTGCTGGGTATTGGGATTAATGACCAGTTAGGAGCAGCTGAGCTTTATATCATTAACCCTACCCAGGTGCTAATTCCTAGAACATGCCCTGTAAGCAGAGGTCATTATTGCTGTTCCAAACCGCGAACACTGCCTTGGAGAACGTAAGCTTTATTTAAAGAGGGAGCCATTTTGATTGGGCAACATGACATATTTCCGTAGAATTAATGCCCTATGTATAAGCAGTCTGATTGTCTGGAAACATCTCCTTGCACTGGTGCTGTTCAGCTGATAATCTACTTCAAGGCACCGGGCAGGCTGGAAACTGAAGCCGGTTCTATTTTTGGCACCTAAAATCAATGCCCTACTCTGGCAGCCTGGTCTGCAGCCTCATTATCCCCCCTCCTGCCCGGTGCGCTGAGCGCAGCTTCCTTTGTGGGAGATTAAAGCGAGTCAGACTGTGTGATAAATGCTTTCAGTCATATCTGCTGTCATTTGAATAATACTAGGTGTCAGGAAGAAATACGTCCCTAGCCGGTTTTAACCAACCAAACTCTTTTGATATTCTCTTCCCCCTCAGTGAAATAAGAAACATGATTTAGAAAACCACCACCCCGCCCCCTCCAACACCACCATAAAACAAAACAAACCCCAAACAAAAAAAGCAAGCAAACGACAACAAAATAACTCTCCAGCAAATCCTTATTAGATTTTCTGGGTGGTTTAGACAATCTTTCTGGACCCTTTCCTTCTTTATCCTATTATCCCAGAAGTCTGTTGGGCTAGGGAGGGGTGCTTCCTCTATGAGAAGAGGACAAGGTTCCATTTTGCTGGGGAAACTACACAAGCTCGGTCCCTGATTTTGCCTTGGTCTTTAAGCCATCATCACCAGGTATGCTTTTTATGATTCAGCATCAATCACTGGTTAAAACTGAAAGGAAAGGAAGCCCTGATTATAGGCACAAGGAGAAGAGTGGATAAGATAGGGCACATATAGCCTTTCTTCTCCAAGCCCGCCAGGCTGTGACATCTGTGCTGGGTTCGTGTCTGGCCAGAGTCATCCGTGGCTGAACTAAGGTAAGGTTGTCCGCAGTTGCCTCAGCCTTGACTATCTGTCAAAAAGATGAGTCTCCCTCCATGCTTCCCTCCAGAAAGCAAGGGTCCTCAGAGTTTCTACTCTCTTTTCCCCCAACACTCTCCACACACACCAGAGAAGTTTTCAAAAAATGGGTCTGATGGCTTTGTCCTTGATGTGGTATTATTGATAGAAGGAATCTTCCCAGGGTAACAGGAAACTGGCACACTTGAATACCATTTTGCGTAGATCCATCTGGTCATTTCAAATCTTTGAATGGCGTCCAGAGGCACTGGTATCTGGCAGTTTTAGATTCTAGTACTTGGTGCCTCCAGGCTCCACAAGGCACGCTTCAAAACCACACTCTCCACTAAGAAAGGCTTGATTTGGGCCTCAGGGTTTTAGACAGAGAACCTTTGCTTTGACTCTAGTCTTTTCTGTTGCTTACTCTTTATGACTTAGGACAGTTTAATGGCAGCAAGCCTTTGCTTCCTTGACTATAAAAATGAAGACAACATGTAACTCTTAGGCATGTCCTAGAAATAAGATTGTATAAAATACGTTTAAAAAGCTGGTACATATTTGTGGCTCAATAAATTCTCGGAGCCTTTTTCTGAGAACTGGCTTTTACTTAGCAAATATAATACCCATCTTTTTCTTTTCTTTTTCCCTTTATTTGTTTCTGTTTTTTTTTAAAAAAAAGTACGAAATACCAACCATGAATGAGTTCAGATATAAAACTGCCCATTGCCCAAAATTAATTTTCTACTTTGAACCAAGAAAAATTTGTGAAAATCTGTGCTGGTTCTTGCCATAGAGAGAACATCAGTTCTCTCCAGACCCCTGATAGGCTGCTCAAGTGCTAGTGGAGAGCCTTACACTCAGCGACAGTCCGGGGCAGCACTAAGTGGACTCTGTTGCTGCAAAACAGAGTATAATGCCAGTGGGATGAGAAAGTAGTGGGAGGGTGTGGGGCGAGCTGGAATGGAAGGGATGGGGCGAGTCTGTTGGTCACATGTTCTATGCACATGCAAAATTCTCAATAAATTAAAAATCTTACCATTTATTCATCAAATTCATGATAATGCACTAATTATATGCCTTTGGATTTTTTTCTTAAAAAAGTGCTTAAAATTTAAAAACAAGATTTAAAGAAGGAGAACTCATTTAAAAAGCGAGAGGCTCAAGTGTCTCTTCAGAAGATCTTGGTCCCTGTCAGGCCCATTATATGTACATTGTCTACCACCTTCTCATGCAGCCTCCTTCTCATTGCTACACTTGACCCTCTTTCTTCCATTTTATTTCTTCCCGACAGCATCCTCTTTTAGCCATCATCAGTGCCTCTCCTCTTAATTTGTCCTTTTGGTACCCTAACTCCATCCTATCCTAATCTTAGTGGATAGAGTGAAGCATCCAACTGCTTTCTATTCTACCTTAAGGCGTTCTGGAAATCTTAGATCCTCCTTGAGGGACTTAGTCTTGTTCGTAAATGAATTTAAGAATGAGGAAAAGTATGAAATGAAGAAAATGGTCGTTGCTTCTGAAAAGGGAGGCTGTCTCCTTTCCTTCAGTGATTTTTCTTTTCTTGGGGGGTCTTGTTGAAGTGAATGGTAGAGAACTGGTCAAGAACAAGCAGCCTCCTTAGAGGATGGTGATGAAGAAGACTAATGGGCTTATTTCTCTTTCTTCTTGTTTTAAACTATATATGCATGGTGTTAGGAACTAGTCCATTTGGTTTTCAAATATACCCATTATCTCTATAAAGTGATTTTGCATTTTAATAAGGATAAGGAGTTTGATTCAAGAAAATGGATATAATAGCTAACATCCAGTCTTATTTACTACATTTGGGAGATGGCCCTAAGCCTTTTAAAAAGGATAGATTCATTTAGTCTTCACAATAAGCCAAGAGGTGTATAATATTATCCCATAATACAAATACAACATTCACAACTTATAGATGTTAAATACTTTGCTCAAGGTCATGGGAGTGCAGAATGCTTAATCTTTAATTATGGAATTTCAAGCATCACTAAACCTGCATGTAAAGTAATTGGGAAAAAAGAAATTTTTTTAGGACTTGAACAACCTTGCCTCATAGGCATTCTTTGCTAGGATAACTTTATTAACACTCCACTACCACACTTTCTATGAGGGAAGGAATATCATTCTGTTCTTCCAGCATCTTTTCACCAGTGCCCAGTGCAGTTCTCTGCCACGAGGTAAATCCTCAGCTAAGGGGAGCTGAACTAAATCTTTATTTTACTCAACACAGTTTTATAAGATACCTACTACCTGAGTGTTCTAGCCACTGGAAAAGGGCTAGTAGAAAACAAAACCCAAATAGTTCTTTGTTTGCATGTAATTTGCATTGTTAGAAAAAGACTAATAAAGAATATAGCTAATGAGTTAGTATGTTACTTCGCAAATGCTACAGGCAAGCAAGACAGGCTGAAGATGAAGGACGATTATCAAAGGAGGTTCTTTGAAAAGAACATTATTTGGGCAGAGACTGAAAGAGTTCCTTGTGTGGATGTATGTGCAAGAGTGTATCCACAGGGAAAGTTACGCTTTACCCATGATGGAATAGCAAAAATGTTATTGTGGTGGTGCAGAGGGAGTGGGAGGGGTAGAGGGGATATAATCAGAGAGCTTAGGGATGGGCATCTGTAAGGCTCTGTAAGAAATCTAGCTGTTGTAGTGATGTAATGGAAAGCAACCGAAGGGTCAGATGGGGAAAGACAAACTAGGAAGCCACAATAGTAATCTACACAGGTAATGAAGGTAGAACTGGAGAGAGATCAATAGAGCTGGCCAAGGTGAGAGAGGACTCAAAGATGATGCTAAGGGAGGTTGGATGTTTGTAATAGCCAGGGAGGGTGGTTACTAGAACAGGTTTGGTGAGGAGAGGGGGATCATTATTTGAATGTTAGCTAGGTTAAATTTGAAATTTCTAGTAAGCATCCATACACAAGGCAGGTGGACATGGGAATACACACTTCAGAGGAGAAGGTTGGCTAGAGATTTTTTTTTAAATTAGGAGTGATTGGCATCTGGATGGAATATAAAACCAAGAAATAGGAGGAGAATACCATGGAATTCAAGGACTATATCTTAGGGGCCTAAAGTTGTACTTAAAATAAGATTTAGTAGACAGTGCTAAAAGTGTGGTGAGAGTCTCAAGGAAAGCAGAATGAGATGCAGTACTAGAGGAAAGAGGGGCAGTATTTTGAAGAAAATTAAGAACAAATGTGTTAATCACTGTTTGTAATCTTAAATAAGATGAGAATTAATATTGACCCAAGAGTTACAGTGGGACCTTGACAAGAACAATTTCAGTGATGATGGCAACACAAACCCATGGGCATCGATACGAGAAAAGGATGGAGTGAAAAAAGAAATCTCAAGATGAGGAAGAGAGGCAACCCCTCCTACAAGGAGGTTTGATGTATGGGGGAACAGAAATTAGACAACAGCTAGAGAGAGAAGGGGGACTAAGGGAAGGTAGCAGCTATGTTATTATCTGGGAAGTTGCAGCAAATCTGAGGTAGAAGTGGAAACGGACAGCAGGAGAGAGGTGCAGCTCAAATGTCCTTGTACAGGGGAGGAGAGGTAAGATTTTGTTCACGTGTGAGGTGAGCTGGTTTTGGGAGCATAAGCCATGGCACGGATAGGAATGCAGTCAAGGTATATGTGCACTATTTTTATTCATTAATTTAATTATTTTATCGTTTGGATATATACATATTATGTGCATGTGTATTTATGTAAACACATATAATTTGTGTGTGATGAGTGTGTATACATGTGTATTCATGTGTATACATAATTCTATTGCTACAAAACACAACTTGTACTCTAAAGGAAATAAATGATCATTTATTTTGTGCCAAATATGAGTGCCCAAGGCCCAGGAACATGCATTCAGGCTGCCTTGGGTGATATGTCCTCCTATGGATGGTCTTAATGAACTTTTTCTTCTCAGAGAACAAAGAAAGTCATTAATCAATTATACACCAAGTATTTGATGGTGATGGCTGGTAGGGGGTAATAGCAAAGCAGAAACAAATTTCTCTCTGTTTCAGATGCTATTTAGTGATACTCACAGCCTTAACTAAACACTTCTACAAGGTTGGTAGAAGCTAGTGGTCTACTGTGTTAGCACAGTCCTGAAGTTCACCTCTCAGTAGAGAAGAGACTCTATCTGGAACAGAGGGGATTCAGTAACTGAGTGTTAAGGAGACTAAAGATAGCTAAGTCCATTTTGACTTTGATGTGCCACATGATAAATCTCTCCAACCATTAACTTCCCATCAATCTGTTTGCCAGCTCTTCAACTTAGCTGTGGATCTTTGCAGAGAACTGCAGTTTGTAATATCTATAAGATATACATGTATGTATTTATATATGTAAACAGATGTGTATATTGCAGATACACATATGTGTAAATATAATAAATGAAAACTTCCACTTGGCATATACACATTTACATATATTAATATATGAAAATATATTAACATATATTATTATGGGCTATTCACATAGGAGTATATGTTGTATACACACCTACCTAGCAGAGATGGTTTTTTTTTTAGGGTTGAAAATAACCGGTGAAGGAGTTCTGGTGCTATGACATTTCCAAAGTCTGTAGCATTACAACCATTTAAAACTTTCCAGCCTTCCAGAGGAGTTATTGTTAAAGCTCAATGAGTCTTTAAAAAATACCTCCCAATACTAAATTAAAATGAAGAAGCAGTTAAGTGTATTTAGGACACTTTATTTAAAGTGTTTTACAATCAGGCAACAATGCATTTTTTTTAAAGAGTGGATTTTTGAAGTGCATCAGCTGCTGCCTCTCCCTCCCAGAACTGAAGCGAGAAGAAATGATATAGAAAGAGTCCAGGGTGCTCTTTAGCGCAGACAAAGCTGCGATGATTAGGAGAATGAATTGCAAATGAGGAAGACAATAGGGGAGAAGGTTCTATTATGGAGGGAGAGATGCTGGATGTTGCAGAAGGGACACTTAATAATGACAAGCCAGGCTCGGGAAGCACTTGGGGAAAGTGAATAATTCAGCAGCCACTAGAGAAAAGGAAATCTTTAGAGAATGTCTGTCTGTGGGCATCCAATTGTAAGCCAGGGGTGAAACATCTGTGCCTTCTCAGAATGGTCCCAGCTGATGATGGGCAGGGAACAACAAACACAGCCACTTTACCCAGCACTCTCAATTAAGAAAGATACAAACATGAATGATTTTATTTTTCTATAGCTCCTGCTCTCAACCTTGCTCTGCTAAATCTCTCTCCCCTGTGAGAGCAGATATTAATTCGTGATGGCAGTGTGCATGGCTTCCCAAAATGCTTTTGGTTAGGAAAAGACTGTCCAGTAAAATTTTGGCAGGTCTTATCTGCCATTCTAAGTTTCCCATGCTACTAGTCCATGGAAGGTTTGCAAATCAAAGGCGTGGCAATACTGCTTCAGTCCAGCTGTTTCTGGTGCTGCTGTTTTTCTTCCGTCAACTCTGTGATTACGTACATGCTCTAGAGCTTCAAGCCCAGGAAAGTGGGACATTTGGTTAAAAACCATGTTGATGTGGGAGACAGGCTCTTTCTTGGCCCTGGGATGAACATGATGGCTGATGATTTATTAGCAGAAAGGGCAACCTTATGACCAAGAACCTATTTATGGCGAAAAGTATCACGGCATCTTCTGGGTTTAAACCAGTATGCTACCATCTGAGCAACTGAATCTTTTTTCTTGAAGAATCATGGTAGACAGTAAAGTAGAGTGGGGTCCCAAAGAAGACCTTAGCCAACGGCTTGAAATTAGTAAGATTTGAAACCTCCTGACCAAGGCTAATATTAAACAAATAGAGCTTGGGTGAAAAAGCCCACACTGTGCAAGTGACCCATAAACTCTCCATTCCTTTGTGTGGTGTTATCCTTGTTAAAGCTTCTAAATTTCCTCTTCATCCTGAACCATCTCTTGGAAGTATAGTATTTCCTAAATTACCTTGCTTTATTTCTTAGTGAGTTAGATCTTTGAGAGTTAATGGAGCCTTCTCCACGCATGTGAGGTTGATCCAGGGACTAAGGTTCTGGGCAGTTAATGGTCACCAAAAGTCAACCTGAAACAGACTCTTGAGTAAATCATTTCTCAGTGGTGAGGGATAAAGACAAAGACAGAGGAGGAGTTAAGCAGCTAGACAAAGCTTATTAAGAAAAAGCAAGAAAGAAGAAAACTCCCATATTGGCTGTGGAAAGTATCCCAAGGGGGTTGCCATCCAGCTGCCTGATTAGAGGCTGCCTTTTTAAGAATTATGGCAATAGTTGTACAAAGACAGAGGCAATTTCTGTTGGGGTTGATTAATTCTTCAGACGTATCATAGGCAAATAAAATGGGGGACTCCATACTCTGTGCATGTCCCAGTAGCCAACAGAGATTATCACAAGTAGGGGATTGATTTCATTGCTGACCTGTTTTGTCAAGTGATATGAACATTTAATTTAACAACAACAATAACAAAAATTAAACAGAGAAGTAGATGCATTTATAATTGTCTTAGTTTGGTGTTGCAAGAAGGTCTAAAGACATTGCTTGAGGGAATGGTCTGGCCTTCAAGAGATTATTGTTCCTTCTCCACTGTCCAGCCTTTCCCTCATGTGGGATTGTCCTCATCTAAGCCTGTCCTTTTAGGCTTTGCTGTTTCTGGAACCTAAGGATTGAGACAATAACTTACCTCTGTGCTTTGATGTGCTTATATATGGATATAAGCAAGTAACTAAAGGAAAAAGGGATATTGGGACCCTTGTTACTCCAAGTTAACTTTCAGATTTGACTTTTCAAGTTTTTAAGAACAAAAGCAGAGGGTTCAAAAGACCCAACGGAAGTGACTACAGACAAAAGAGGAAACCCAGTTGATACCCTTAGCCATGTGGAACAATTTGTTTCCCCAAGCAGATCACAGCCTAGACTGAGCAATGAAGACTCCAATAGTTCTCATTGAGTAGAACTGCCCTCAGTTAGCTTCTAAAATTCAGGGATGTGTCACCTTTACAAAAAAGGAAAGCACTGTGAAGGACAATGTTTTTTGCTCCAGAGAGAGCACAGGTCTTCAATGTTAGTGATGGCTATATTTGAAGGCTTGATACTACCCAGGGTTCCTGAGTGAAACCCCAACACAAGCAACTACAGACAAGGAAGCATTGAGGCTCCTTGGCTAACTACAGGTGAAATATAATTTTCTTTCTCATATTGAGGTTTTGTTCTCTATTTCAATCAATATCACAGGAGCCCTTAGAATCAAACTAGGATACCAGCAAATGTCGATGAATGCCCCAAAGGCAGCCCCAACCTCAGAAACTGCTCTAAAAATGGCTTAGAAATAAAGCACAGCATTTCACATCCTCACCTGTAAGTTAAAGACATTTCTAGACTCACACTTCACTTCTCCAGCTACAGCATAATGTGTGGATATCAGCTAGGTTACTTGTAAACTGTGCAGCTAAAGCAATGTTGGGAGACAAGCCTTGTCAAACTTGTCAAACCAGAAGATATTTATATCTTCTGGTGTGTTCTCACACCTTCTCAGGGATATCCTACCCAGGTGGAAAGAAACACAAAAAGTAATTTTTCTAAAATAAAACTTCTCCCTTACGGTCTCTAGAGCATCCAGAGCATCTTAAAAACAAATCAGCCTTTATCTGTGGTTATCTACATAACTATGTAATCACATATCTATCAATATCAGTATTTATATCTATGTGTATCTATATTGATCTATATTTATATCAATATATGTATAATCACTTATATCAGTGGTTCTCAACCTTCCTAATGCTGTGACCCTTTAATAAAGTTTCTCATATTGTGGTGATCCCCAGCCATAAAATTATTTCATGTGACAGTCCGGGTTTTCTAGCGCTGGCCTGCAAGGTGACTCCAGCCACACTTCTGCCCCATGTCATGCTTCTGGGGTGCGCAGAACTCAACCAAATGCAGCCTGTGCTTTCTAGCCCCAGCTATCAAGAGGACTCCAACAACACCTCCTAACCGACCACAAGACAGAGGTGTGGTTGAACACTCTTATGATCTTTTTATGATGAGAAAACATGGACATACCCAGTGCTGTGACAGACTGAGTGGGACAAGGAGACCCACGTACAGGCCTGGGACTGTCTGCCCTGGGCTCTGAGGAGAAAGCACAGGATCACCCAGCACCTTATGGTACCAGGCAGAGAAACACTATCATGGTGCACATGGTGTGGTATGAGAGAGAGAGAGAGAGAGAGAGAGAGAGAGAGAGAGAGAGAGAGAGA
>LOJH01014816.1:2074-14771 GCA_001685095.1 Ellobius talpinus
CAGCCCTTGTGGGTGAGAGCTGGGCTTTTCAGAATGTACCACGACTGTTGGCAACGTTTTGACTTAAGAATGTGATTCAAGCTGTGTGTCCCTCTCTAGTGTCAGGCCACGCCAAACGCCCTTTGCTCATTCCCAGGGCACATTTTTCATGTATTTTGGATGCCTCACCTATGAAATTCTAGAGACGTGTGAGAGAGTAGAGTTGTAGGTTCATAAGCATAGAAGAAATTTTGGGAAAATAAGCATTGTCCCCTGATGTCCTCATGTAAGCGGATTCTTCGTTTTTCTAGTGGGATATATATTAAGGTTTGTGGATTTAGGAATAATTTCTGGATAAATGAGGCTCCCATTAGGTAATAAAAGCATAAATATCTAAAAAAATAAACTTGTGCTTCCAAGACCTTTTCCTTTCACGTAACAAAACTTGCACGCAGCAGGAGAATGCCTGTGAGTGACTGTTTTGTGGGGTGGTTCCTTTCACACACTCATCCTTTATGCCCGACTGCCTGAATAACCTAAGTGGCTAGCACATAGCATTTTTACTGGCTGGAGGGTAGAGCGAATTACCTGCCATGAGAAAGATATCTTTTCCTAAACCTATTCTTCTGAAGTGTTAGGCGTCTTTCCTTCTAGTGGTACGTTGCGTGAGTTCTTGCCTGATGACCTCCAGCTAGATACTCCTGTGCAAGAAAAATGAGCATCACCCATAATAAGCTATAACAGAAAAGGCTGTAATCACTGCCTTGTGCCTCTTTGCAGAAGCTGCTGTCAGAAGAGAGGTTTGTCTCCATGGAGACAGACTCTGATGAGAAGCAGCTGCTCAATCAGATCCTGAACGCCGTGAAAGTGACGCCTTCACTCAATGAAGACCTGCAGGTGGAGGTGATGAAGGTTGGTTTGACATGGGAACAGTTGCGCAGCAATGGGAAAGGAGCACATTGTGACCGGGGCACTTGCTAGCTCAAAGCTGCCTTTCTGTTGTGATTATGTCATTGTGTGGTACGGTCCTCTTATCTGGAATAGATGGTTATCATCCTGGCTGTGGTCTCGTAAGCTCACCTTGGTTGTTTAGGAGCTACAAGGTACAATTTCAATAAATAAACTCTGACCTAGGTGCTCTGGCATATCAAATGTGTGTAGTTTCAGCACGGGTTCAACCTGACCATCTGGGTATTATGCCTACCTGTATGTGCTACACCAGAGCAAAGACCTAATTGTGTTTGCCATAGACTAAGATTTAGCGTGGCCAGTTTGGCAGGAGGAAGGTCACCCTCCAGAAACTTATCACAATTACTATTTTATTTTCCTCCTCAAAATTTTACCAGTCAGACCTGAGAAGGTAGCTCAGTAGGGAAAGTGCTTGCTGGGAAAGCATTAGGATCCAAGTTCAGATCCCTCATGCCCACATTAGAGACAGGTAGGGTAGCATTTATCTATAATCAAACACTAGTGGTGGGGCAGAGGCAGGTGAGTCCTGTGGGCTTCCTGACCAGTCCTAGCCAGTTGCTGAACTTCTGGTTCATAAAGAGAACCTGTTCTAAAACAGATGGAAAAAATAGAAGTCAACTTCTGGCTTCCAGATGCATACAACAGCAGTGTATACTCATACCTCTGCCTCCCACAGGTGCACAGCTGTGCACCCCCCACACATAGAGGCACCCACGCATGCACCCACAAACCTACACATCACATCAGTCATAACTCCTCTTTGTCCATTTCCACCTTCCTTTAGGGATGGTAGCTTTCCTTTCTATCCGCTCTCCTGAAAATTCCCAAAATAAAGAATCCGTCGTTCTGGTTGGCACGTGTCATGATCTGTAACCAAACGCCAGGTAGGAAGTGGTGGACTTTGCCCACTGTGGCCACGGAAGCACATCATGAGCTAACAGGATGGCTTTTAATACAGTCGGCTCTCTTCCTCCCTAAAGGAGCATGTGTAGAGGAGTATTTGAGCACAGATGGTGTCAGTTAGTGGTTGGCTTTTCCCTGAATGTGCACTGTGAGGATCTGCCTTAGAAAAAGCACTTCACTTTTGGGGTTTCAGTTTCTCCACCAGAAGAGATTGTACTCAGTATTCCCCTCGTTTGACCTTACTGGTCTGGGAGTTTAGTTACTGATCGATACTGAAAGAACTCTGAAGTACACTCGCCTAGTGAGACCCTCCTCCTTCCACCCATAGCAGAGCATCTTGGGGCAGCTCTTCACCACTCTCTGTTATGACTTTCTCTTCTTTGTTTTGTTTGTTTGTTTGTTTTTTCAAGTCAAGGTTTCTCTGTGTTGGAACTCGCTTTGTAGACCAAGNTTAGTGTAAGACAAGGCAGTGTTTGTAAGAACTTGACATGCTATCTATCAAAAAGCAAGTTTTTTGAAAAGTTCTATATTCCTGATGCTGCCTCTGCTTCCTGCTTCTTTCGAATGGGCACCGATGTGTTGGGTGTAGGAATTTCTCAAGTGTCTCAAGTGAGTCTTAGAAATAGCAGACAGTGAGAACCTGCTGACTGATTTTTTTGGGGCTCATTTCTCTTTAACTCTCTTGGCTTCTGCAACATGCAGCTTGCCTTATCCTTTGATATATTTTGGCAGCTATGTGCTATATACTCATATAAATTAGGTTCTAACCACCCAGGATGTGTTTTACTTCTCCATTGCCTCTGTGCCATTCTTTGTGTGCATGTCCATATATGTACATGCATGTGGAAGCCAGAGACTGATATCGGATGTTTTCATTGGTTGTCGTCAACCTTGTGTTTTGAGACAGGGTTTCTCACTGAACTTGGAGCTGGCCAATTTGGCTACACCACCAGGCAAGCAAGTTCCAGAGCCCCTCCTGTCCCTGCCAGCCCTGGGAATACAAACACATGCTGCCCACAGCAGGCTTTTAACATGGGTGCTGAGGGTCTGAGGAGCTGAGCTTGTCATTGTTCCATAGCAAGCGTTTTTCCTACTGAGCAGTCCTCCTGGCCCACCCCTGTGCCACTCTGGAGAGGCAAAGATGGTCACCTTGCATTTGGGACTTCTAAGTATAGTCCTAAGGGTCTACTGCCTCTGACATCTCATGTTACATTAGAATATTATAATTGTCATCTCTCCTCTCTATGCACAGGGGATTGCAAAACAGTTTTATAGTAATTTCCATAAAGTCCTTCTCTTTATCTTATAGTGACCCAAGCAAACAATTTGTAATTAAATTATAATTTAGCTAATATTATTACTGTATCAAAATACCTTTACCCACCTATTCTTCCAAAAATTATACTGAGAAAAAAATAGAATTAGTTGGGCCATCAGAGGAAAGACTAGATTCCCATGACATCAGAAGAATGTGTAATTTCATCTTTTTTTCTATGTAACTCATTCGCATAAGGAATTATTTAAACGAGATATTTGTATGAGTATTTTAGAGGCACATATTGGGGGGGTGTTGTTGTTTTGTGTGGATCTTGTTTTGCAGGGGGGGATCCCATTCTAGCCTTGGTTCATGTGGAACTCACTAGGTAGCCCAGGCTTGCCCCAGATGAGTTTCTTCCTGCTTCACCCTCCCAAAAGCTAGGATTACAGGTATGCACCACTGTGCCTGGTGCAGAAAAATTAAAATGAGACACGGTAAACTTTTTCGAATGTTGGTCTGGAGTTACTACTCAGGAGAGATACTTTTCTGTTATGACTGTCTAACACTACATCGTACATTTCTATAAAACACACTGGTGATCCCCATGAAACTTGGGTTCCCTTCTGAGTTCTGAGCCTCACTGATAAAAGCATTTAGAAGAGGGCTCACAAAGAAGGCCCGGTACAATTTCCCTAGAGTTTGAGATGCAAACCACAGGGTAGGCGAGCTGGGAATCTCAGCAGCTGCTGGGAGGAAGGAGGGGGGGGAAGGCAGATTGAAGGCCTTACCTTTTAGAGTCCAGGAAAGCCAGCATGTTCAGCGATGAAGGATGACCAGCAGCTGTGTGGCAGAAGCGGGGGAAGCTTCAGAGAAAGAATAGAAAGCAGAGAGTCTCAGGAAAAGCCTGCTTAGGCTTTTGGCCAGTATCTAAAAGAACAAGATTTTAGAAAGAAGGAGAAGGAAAAGCTACACTTTTTTGAGTTAGAACTGTGGTGCAGGCACCACAGTGCTGCATAGAGGCTCTGTAGGCAGCTGCAGTGGGGAGGGGCTTCTGGGGAATAGAAGGGTTTATCTCATTAAGAGGCTAATTGTTCCTCCCATCCCTTTAGCACCTCTTTCAGTTACTTAGATTTCCTTTGGGCAGTCTTCTAGCCAGATGACTGACAGGCCCAGTCAGATTAATTCTTAAGGGAGAAAAATTAATGTTCCTGTCTTGGAGGGGGGGAATCAGAATGTCATGTCTGTACCCAGGGCCAGAGGTAGAACTCAGATTCCATTTTTTGTTATCCAGGAACAATGTAACTTTCCCTTAATGGGCCTTGAGAAATCCTTGATAGTGCCCCCATTTGATACAGCAGCTTAAAACCCAGGAAGGAAAGTTTACTTTTCTCACTTAATTGAGAAGTGGGGCCTCTTTTCAATGGCCTGTAAGCCTGCTAACTTCCTGCAATACTGGGTTTTATTTTATTATTTTTTTAAGTTTCTGTCATGGATCTTATTCACATTCTTGCTGTTAGTGTTTATAAGCATTAGAAACGGAACCAGGTCACACTCCTAAGAACGAGTAACCAGAATAGTAAGTTCCTGGAGAGAAAAATAACATGGTTTCTCTTCTAGAGGTTTTCAAAGAAGCAAACAAAATTCGCTGATCATGAAAGCCAGGATGTCAAGGGTAGCAGCTTGTCTCACTTAGAAGGTTCTAGACTTTCAGTCAAAGGGTTAAAACAAATCAGTGATGCTTGTTTCTAACAAATTAAATGGGAATGATGTTAAATCTCTTAGCGTGGGAGCTGCTCTGCACAGTTTTTCTATTTAGGGAGAGAGAAGGCAAATTCGATTTATGGAAATGGCCATGGAATCCAAATAAAAATTTTATAGCTTGAACAAATAAAGTGTCAGGGCTATAGAGAATCAGAAAGGTTTCCCTAAAGATAGGTTACCTATGAAATGGATTCAGAGATGGCAGGAGGCTATTTATTATTTAAGCTAAATGCATGTCTGCTTTGGTAACATTTTCCCCTCATATGCGTCATTCCCACAAATGCCATACAGAATTTACAAGGAGACGTGGGCATAACTAATGGCCTTGCTGACTGGAGTAATTAGGTCTGTCCTTCTTTGTAATGGATAACCTTTAGTGAGGTTTAATAACTTATACAGCTGGCTTAGCTTCCAAAGACTGGAAGGAATTACGAGTGGCCTTCTGCCTCTGTAAGCCAAATAGAAAGAAATGAGCATCCTATCTAGGGAGTGCATACTGGCTTTGGCGATAAGACAGGATATGATATGTGACCCTTTAAAGCCATTTGATGAGAGTTCTATTATTGGATGTATTATTTTATGTACATCCTTATATAATAGAGATGAATTCTAGTGCAGTAATTATAATTTTCAAAGGAGAAATGGCAGGGGCTGATTATTAAAATTTATTATGTGTCAGATACTTTGCAAGGAACTTACATTCTTACCAAGGTCATACAATTAGTCATACGGAGCTAGTATTTGAACCATAATTCAGCCCGAGGAGAAATTTGTTCTCTTAAACAGTGGATTCCTTTCTCTGCTAAGTCTACCCTGGCAGATCTACAGGTGATAGACATTACTGTTCCATTGAACAGAAAGCCTAAGGCTCGAACTACTGAAGGGGAAGCTAGGAGTGACCGAGATAGTCTTGTTTTCTGTATCCCCTGAAGAAATAATCTGCCCTCATTCACTATGAGTCTCAAATTGGATTTTGTAAGCTGGATAATCGAACTCTAGCAATACAAAGTAAGGTGTCATGTACAACCTCCAACAATAACACATTAAAATGTCATACAGTTTTTTATAAACATTGGGTTTTTTTCTAATGATCTGAGGAGGCATTGAAGAAAAATCAGTTAATGTGTGTAGTGTCTGTGTGTGTGACAGAGAGAGAGAGAGAGAGAGAGAGAGAGAGAGAGAGAGGTGAAAAGGGGAAGGGACTTGCATCTACCATCAAGTATTTTTATATGACAGAAGCCTAGCTGACTTGTCGTGGTTCGGTGCCAGCCCGGACCATAAACTATTTCTCCAGATGAGAAAGGGGGGTGTGGGATTAAAGACACAACTCACATGGCTTTATCCGGAGGGAGTTTACACTGACTCCTCCTGAACATACAAGAGTAAGGAAATCCTGGACATAGAGCTCACGCAGTTTGGTTGGCAGCTCTGCGTCTCGGGTTGTGCACATGGAAGTCAGCTGTCAGACAGTAGGTAAGGCATGCTTCTGAATGTGCACCAACACTGTTGTCAACCTTTGGGATCCAAGGAAGAAAAACGACTATATGGAAGGACCATTTGTACTTTTTATTTTCCTTTTTTGCAGAGCTGAAGGTGAATCCCAGGGCTTTGTGCACACTGGGCATGCTCACCACTGACCTGCATCCCCAGCCCAGAGGGAACATGTTTAATTTTCCTCTCAATAACATTTTTTTTTGCGTGTGTGTGTGTGTGTGTGTGTGTGTGTGTGTGTAAGTTATTGTGCGCATGTACATTTAGAGTCCAGAGATCAACTTCTGGTACCATTCCTCAGGAAATCATCCGTCTTGGTTTTTGAGACAGGCTCTCTCACTGAGACCAGAGGTTATTGGTGTAGCCACTCTGGTTAGCCAGCAAGCCCTAGGGCCCTTTGGTTTCCACCTCACCAGCCCCAGGATTACAAGAACATACCACCATACCTGACTTTTCCACAGGAGTTCTGGGATTGAACCCATGTCCTCATACTCATACATCAAGCACTTTACCCCTTGAACTGTCCGCCGCAGCTCTCAATAATGTTTTAATGGAAAGTCTTTCACTGAGAAATTTATCTAAGCATTTATACATTATACATTTATCCAGTGACTTGACATGTCTCATGCTGAGCAACTGGTCTTCTCCTGTGCACTATGGAAAGAATGATCCTTAGCAATGCTCGAGGGTGAAATGACTGAGTTGTCTGCCTTCTTTATCAAAGGGCGAAGAAAGCCCTTTTTAGGATAAGCCATGACAGCACTTTGGAAGATTTATAATTTGTCTTTAGCACTGAGGAAAAAGCCAATGCTTGATGAAAAATGCATGACTCCATAATGTACTGTTTGTTGTGGAGGTTGAGGTTGTGTGTACTCTTGAACTGCTGGTGTTCGGGTCAGTCTAACAAGCTCCCAGCATACTGTATGTGCATTAGGAGCAGTGTCCAGTTAATACTGTATGGTTCTCCTGAGTAATTTGTTTTTAGATAGCCTTCCTTCCTGCTACTAATGTTGATTGAGATAATCTTTTTTCTACCTGGTATACACACTGATTTAGTACTTATTACATTTTTCTTCCCTTCTCTTTTGCCCTTTGGAATAATTGTCTTGGGCTAATAGTTAAAAAATAAGATACAAACATGCAAAATCTCTAACTACAATTTTTCCCTTTAAATAATTCACTCATTTTGTGAGATAAGGTTTGTATATTATCTAATAATTTCTTTTTGTAAGTATCGCCATGTCTAGGTGCTGAACATATGTGGGAACTACTCTAACCTAGTGCTTTAAGACATTCCCACTATGACTTGAAGTTAAACAAGTATAAGTGTGATATCTCAATTTTTACTGTGAATGTTTGAGAATCCTGAGTTCCTAGGGGAATGGAAACACCCTTCAATGATCTCAATCACTTATCCAATAAATATTTTACTGCTTTTTGTGCATCAGGCAATATGCTGAACACAGATAATCGTATGGTATGAAGAAAATGAAATCAAAGCCATGTTAAAAAAATAGTCTTTGGAAGATAAAGATTAAGACAAAAGTCAATAAAATATAAAAGACTACATAAACCATGGCAAACACAGTAAGAACACAATCCAGAGATCAGAAGAATAACTTATAAAAGGGCCTGACAGAGGGAAGGTATAAAAGATGAGAAAGAAGATTCTTTGGATGAAGTGATCTTTAGAATGCAAATGATCTAGATAGAAAGCATGAACCGGAACCAGATAAGCAGGATGGCTAGAACCAAAGGGAAGGAAGAGAAGGCCAAAGTGCTAATGTTCACTTCAGCTAAAACGAGGAAGAATTTTACTCTTCAAATAAATGCAGGCCTGTATTGGTTGAACCACATCTATTAGAAACCCTCATTTCTTGGTATTGTCTCTCTGTCTTATACTCCATAATGGCTCCCCAGTCCTAGCCAACACGTCTGGTACAGTAGCCATGCAGATGGAGGAAGGAGAAGGAAGAAGAAAACATTTCTGTTTCCATAAGATGAACTGGAACTTGGTCATAGGCCAGCAGATAGTTGCAGAGAAGGCTGGGAAATGTAGTCTTACCCTGAACAGCCATGCGCCAGAGCTCTATTCTTGACAAAGAAGGTCATTGTGTTGAGATAACTGGAAGTCTGCCAAGACACTTAACCCATGAAAATCTAGTCTGGCTTGTTTGTCCCCATAGGCAGCTGGCATGTTCTTCCCTCTGCCACCTCTTGTTCTGTTTTCACTGCACTTTTCTTGAGGGGAAGGGATGAAGATGCATGTAGATATGCACAAGGTTAGCTACAATCCTCCAATAGCCTGTTCAGGGAAAATGTACATAATCTCCAGCTAGTCTTGGTGCAGGCATGGAGGGAAACTCCACTAGTTAGTAAATAAAAACTAATGATAGACTTGGTGGTGTTTTCTCCCGTTGGCTCCTTGCACAGCAGCTGGCATGTGCTTAATAATTGCCTCTTAACTGGGTTATTGACTAATAGAGATGAGAAGGAAACACGTGGTATTCTTCAGTGGCCCGCCAGAATAAACAACAGATGGGACAAACCACCTTGGAATTACAGGTGAGGCTGTGAGCTCAAAAACTGAGAATATTTTAGGTTTGTATTTTAGAACCAAGTAGCCTGTATTATCAGATCATTTCTGTCATTAAATTGGAGTGATTTGATTTACAGCTGGACTTGAACGGTCCCTGGAGCAGAAGGACTCCTTTAGCCTTTTAGATTTTCTGGGAAGGCTCTGTGGCTGGACTGGAAGTTAACCTGGCCTTAAAGGAAGAGAAGCCAACCAACCTTCCAAATATTTGAGCTGCAGAGCCAACAGTAGGTTCAATGATGAAACACTATGAAGGAATAGAAATCTCTTCTGCTGGGGGAAGAATTCGCACACATGTACATGCACACACACAAGTCAAAAAATAAAAAGTACTTGGAACAACACTTGTCTCAGGGCTACTGGTAGCTTTGCTTTTTATTTTAGTTATTTGATGAGACAGTGTGAGAGGATGTGTGGAGTAAGGAGAACACTCCTCAGCTGTTGGGAGTGCAAACTTGTACAGCTACTTTGGAAATCAATATGGCAATTTATCAAAAGCTTGGGAATCAGTCTACCTCAAGACCCAGCTATACTCTATAAACCCAAAGGATACTCAATCATACCACAAGAACACTAGCTCACTTATGTTCATAGCAGTGCTATTCATGATAGCCAGACCCTGGAAATAACCTAGATGCCCCTCAATCAAAGAATGGATAAAGAATATGTGGTACATTTGCACAATGGAGTACTACTCAGCAGTAAAAAGTAATGACATCATGAAATTTGCAGGCAAATGGATGGAACTAGAAAAATTCATCCTGAATGAGATAACCTAGATTCAGAAAGACAAACGTGGTTTGTACTTACTTGTAAGTGGATATTAGCTGTAAAGTTAAATTTCACGTTTTCCAACCTGCACTGGTTTGCTCAGTGTCGTCTTGTCAGTGTTTGTCAGTCAGCCTTCTTTCACGGTGACAAACTACCTGAGAAAGCCAGCCTAGGAGGACCATGGTTATCCAGCTCTTATGTTTTTTTTAGATCTCTCTAAAGTCTTTTGTAAAGCAGAACATCGTAGTGGTGAATGCGTGGGAGAGCAGAGTTGATTACCTCATGGTATCTAGAGAAAGAGAGAGAAATGGGACGGGATCTCCTTCAGGGCCATTCCCCCAGTGACTTAAGGTCCTCTGTTCTTCCCTACCTCCTAAAAGTTTCACTATAGAACAATGGGCTGGTGGCCAGACCTTGATTTCATGAACCTTTGGGAGTCATTTGAACTCCTAGTCATGTTCAGCCTTTTCACATTGTAACAGAGAGTTGGTATCTACAAACTTCATGCTTAAGAGCCGCACAACTGAGTTACAAACAAAATCCCCCAAAGCCTTATAAAGTTTGAACTAAGCTTATGATTTTCATTGGACTGGACTCATGGTTATCAAGGGTTACATGTTTCTTAACATAACCCTCAACTAGTGATATTTTTGTTACCAACATGCATCAACCATGTGGAGTTAAAAGCAAGGCATTCAAAGACAAAGGAGTTAAATAGGTACACAATTACCATGATTCAAACTTTGTGGTTGGCACATTCAGCCAACCATAGACTGAAAATATTCAAGGGGTTGAAAATCCAACCAGGGGGTTGGAACTGAATGTGACTGTGTTCTTGTCCCTTGTTTCCTACCCATTATAGTGTAACAAATATTTATACGTTGTGTGTGTTGAATCAGACATTATACATACTCTAGAGCGCTTTCAAATTTATGAGAATGTGGGTGGATTATATGCTAATATTATACCACAGCGTATAAACAATTTGAGCATTTTACAGACTTGGACATCTGTGTGAGGCTCTGCAAATAATATCCCTTGAATACTGAGGGACAGCTCTATTGATCTGTGATGCTTAGAAAGTAAAATTAAGAATTAAATGTGGAGAACTGTAGTGTCTAAAACTAGATTTGTGAGATCACTAGTTAGAAGTAGTAGTTATGGGAAATTTAGAAGGGGGACGAAAATCAGAATAGAGGCAATTTGTTCAGTTGCTGAAGTGAACCAGTAACCTCATTATAATTAATATTTATGTATTTCCCAGGAAGATCACTAGTATATTGTTTCCTAGAACTAGTAATTAAGGCCTATATAATGACTATCAATAATTTATCATGAGTTCGACAAATAAAGGCCATATATAAACCTGGAGCATAACCATAAATTAATAGTAGTCTGAAATAATTTGCAAATTGGATATTCAAGCACTCTACCCAAATCTTGTGTTGACTAAAAACAATTATAAACATCTTGGAATAACCATTTCTTAAACCTAGGGCAAGTTGAGCCAGGAAGGGAATATCTAATTACCTGTCACATCAAGTTAAGATTAGTGAATTTTTTAGTATCATAAGAAAAATGGCATAATTGGGATTATAGCTCAACCACCCATTTCTATCTGCAACTTAAGATCTGAACTGTTGAAGGGTTATCCCTCCAGGCCTGATTATAGATCTGCAAGATCACAGTTTTAGAGATGCCACCAGCTATGTTCACAAGAGTGTGATTAATCCAAAATGGTGGTTCTCAGCTGGGGCAGGTGTGTAGGGGCAAGGAAATATCTGGACATGTCTATGAGACATTTTGGTTATGACAGCTAGTGGGGAAGGAGGTGCCTCTGTCATCTGTTGGATAGACACCCAGGATGCTGTGATGTACTTACAATGCACAGGATCTTTTTTTTTTTCTAAGATTTACTCAGCCCACATTGTCTGCAGTACTGAGTTTGACCAACTGTGATAGAAAACGGTAAAGATAGTTAGTTAGCTTTGGCCACCACATTTTAAGCTTAAAAAAGAAAATGTTCTCTGAAATTCTATAGGCTTTTATAAGATTTTTTTCCTCTAGAGGCAAACAATGTTACTATTTCTCAACCTCCAGAAAATGGAAACTGTTTTGTTGCTTATGCCTGGACAACAAGGGGAAGACTTTGTCTCCTACATGGCTAAGGAACATCACAAGATTTTCTGTTCTTATTGTTGCCAACTTTTAAAGTAAAAGACAATCTGAAGTGTTACATTACAAACACACACACACACAAAGACATTACACAACAAAAAATTTTTCTGTAATGATTTTTTGTTTCTTGTGAAAACTCAGCCCAGTGTACATGAGATGCTAAGATGCACAGCCAGAGTGGGGTTTGGAGATGTCCTGGGCATTTGGACTTCCTCCCCAGAGGAGAGGTGAGTGAGTGGCCATCCCGGGACTGCATTTACTTTCTAAGTATCTTACTTAGTTTCTTAGCTTGATTTATAAATTACACTTCATAGTTTGAAAAATTAGACCATAGTCCCTCCAAGAAATACCTGTGCAGAAGTTTATTTTTAATAGTTATAGAAAGAAGGTATCCTTATATCTTTTATGTTTCCCCGCACCCCTCAGGAGCCTCGGGATCATATTGGCTCCTTTAAGTTAGCTCACTTCTTAGTACCTTTTTAGGTAGCACTCTTTTTGTCTCCCCTGAATTTAATTAATCAATTATGTATGTTACCAACATTAAATTTAGAGTCAGAGCCTTACATCTTGGCTATTATGTAGGAGGCCTGGATCCACCTCTATAGAACGCAGTGCATATCCGCAGGCAGTGTTCTCTATGGCTTGTTGAAATCATTTATTTTATGGGTGTTTTCATGCCAGATGTTTGCTCTAGGGGAATGGGGATCGTATGTTTTTGTTCACTGGTGTCTGCCAAGCACCTAGTCCTGAATCTGACCCCTAGTCCATCTCAGGATTTGTTGCATGAATGA
>LOJH01014817.1:8589-20766 GCA_001685095.1 Ellobius talpinus
CACAACCATCTGTAATGAGGTCTGGCGCCCTCTTCTGGCCTGCAGGCAGACACAATACTGTATACACAGTAAATAAATAAATCTTTAAAAAAAAGAAAGAAAAAGAAAAATACAGGACATCAACCCATGTCTTCCACATGTACACACATAGCCTCACACACCCACATGTCATATATGTGAACATACTACCCACTCACACGAATAAACACAGTACGTCGGAAACATAATGAAGGAATGAAGGAAAAGCAGACTCACCGGAGTACGACAGCTTCCAGCAGTAAAGTCAGTGGAATTGTGAATTTCCTGAGCACAGTGAACATTGGCAAGCTGTCAGAAAAGATCCAACCCTAACGTCAGGCACATAGTGTCAGCTGCTAGTTTTGTTTTAAACATGGTAAACATTTTTAATTAAGGTCATTTTCCAAATTAAATATAATGAGTTAACATTCATTGTAATATTTATCATTAACAAATCATATTAAGTCATAAAACAGGGATTGAATAATTTCCTGCCACTTTAGCACACTGATTCAACACAAAATCTGTCAAATCTCATCTGGCTTTCTTTTTCCTGCAGAAACTGGCAAGTTAATTCCAAAATAAATATAGAAATTCAAGGGCCCCAGAGAGCCAAACCATGTTGAAGGATAACAAAGTCAAGGGGCTAGAGAGATGGCTCAGTGGTTAAGAGCACTTCCTGCTCTTGCAGAGGACAAAATTTCAGTTCCCACCACCCACATGGAGGCTCACAACCACCTATAACTCCAGTTCCAGGGGATCTGCGCTCATGATACAATCTGACACTCTCTTTTGTTCTTAATGGGCACTTGCACTCACACACACAAACTCATGCACACACATACACACACATGTACACATAATTAAAAATAAAAACAATTATTTTAAAATATATATTTTAAAAGATAACCAAGTTGGGGGCTTGCGAGACAGCTTGGCTGGTAAAGACACCCCCGCCTAAGCCTAATAACCCGAGTTTAATCTCATGACACAAATTAGCCAAAGAAGAGGACCAGTTCCTAAAAGTTGTCTTCTAACCTTCATGTGCAGAGAGAGAGAGAGAGAGAGAGATATTTTTTGAATGTTTTAAAAATAAAATTAGCAAAGTAGGTGCACTCACATTTCCCAACTTCAAGATTTACTACAAAGCTACAGAAACCAAGACTACCTATTACTGATTTAATAATATATATGTAATTAATGGAATAGAATTGAAGGACAGAAAAATAAAGGCTTGCAATTACAGTCAATTGCTTATCTTTTATCTTGTTTCTTTTTATTTTCTTTGTTTCATACTTATCCCTATAATCTATTTCAGAAGCTCTATTCCCCCAAACTTAGAACCTGCTCAACAGTAATTCCTTATCCCTTAGGCTCCAAGCTACTGGTTATCTATCCTGTGCCCCATCTTTGTAAACTTGCCTACTCTAGACATGTGAAGCAGACAAATGCAGTCCAGGCTGGCATAGGATTTGTGGTTTCCTGCCTCTGCCTCCTAAATAGTACAATTATAGGCATGCAACACCTCTCCCAGATCAATAGACTTGATTTTACCAAGGGTTGTAAGATAACACAATGGAAGAAAGAAATACCTTTCCAAAGGATGGTGCTAGGACATCTATAACTCCCATGAACAGAATGAAACTGAATTCCTACACACATCACACTACACACACAGAGAGACACACGCACAGGACATCAACCTTATATATGTATTATCTGACATAAAATATAACAAGGACTTAAGTGTAGGAACTAAAACTGTATAAGAAAGAATGCTCATAATCCTGGATCAAGCAAGTCTTCTCAGATACAATACTAACAACATAGTCAGCAAAAGAAAAGATGTGCTAGGAATGTAGCTCAGTGGTAGAGCACCTCTGTAGCATATACAAGGCCAGGAGTTCAATCCCCAGAACTACAAAAATAAAAACAATATAGAAACAATATCTAAAATAGAAATAATTAAAATTTAAAACGTTGATGTTTTATGTTTATCAGCAGAATGTACATATCAACTTTTAAAAGAAATGGAAGTCAGATGCACTCTACAATAGATGAACTCTGAAAACACCATGCTATGGAAATAATCCAGATCCTCACCCCCCAAAAATGGACAATTGTTTGTATATACCTAGAGAAGGCAAAGCTACAGGTGCAGAACATAAAACAGAGATTACCAATAGCTGGGGGCTAAGGAGATTGCTCAGTGGGTAAGACGGCCCTTGCTGTACTATCATGAGGACCTGAGTTCAAATCCCCAGCATCTACATATGAAGTTAAGCATGTTCGTATGTGCCTGTAACCTCAGCATTGGGAGGGAGAGACCAGTAGATGCCAGAAACTTGTTAGTCAACTAGCCTCACCCAACAAGGTGAGCTTCCAATTCAGTGAGAGACCCTGTCTCAAGGAAATAAGATGGAGAGTAACAGAGGAAGCCCATCATCCCCCTCTGGCCTCCTCGTGGGCATACATACCACATGCAAACTCACATGCATGCAACACATGAGGGAGAGGGAGGGGAGGAGAGATGGAGAGGGAAAGAGAAAGGGAGAGATTAAGAGACTTTGGGCAGAAACTGCTTGTTCGTTCCCAGCTTCCCAGACCCAAAATAATCACACAGAAACTATTAATTACAGCACTGTTTGGCCAATAGCTTAAGTGTATTTCTAGCTAGCTCTTACATCTTAAATTAACCCATTTCTATTATTTTGTATTTTACCACAAGGCTCGTGGTTTACCAGTAAGGTTCTCTGGCATCTGTCTCCTCTACATGGCAGCTACATGGTGTCTCTCTAACTCTGCCTAATAAATATATATATATTCTTCCAGCCTAGCTATATAGGCCAAAGCAGCTTTTTATATTAACCAATGGTAATAAAACATATTCACAGCATACAGAGGGGAATCCCACATNCATTTCTATTATTTTGTATTTTACCACAAGGCTCGTGGTTTACCAGTAAGGTTCTCTGGCATCTGTCTCCTCTACATGGCAGCTACATGGTGTCTCTCTAACTCTGCCTAATAAATATATATATATTCTTCCAGCCTAGCTATATAGGCCAAAGCAGCTTTTTATATTAACCAATGGTAATAAAACATATTCACAGCATACAGAGGGGAATCCCACATCAAGAGACTGAGAAATTGAGACTAGCAATAACTAAAGGCTAAGAGGATTATTGTTTAGTGGATTCAGAGTTTCTGTTTGGGATGATGAAGGAGATTCTGAAATAAATAATAGTGGTGGCTAAACTGTACACATACGTTTTTAGAGATAGAGTCTAGCCTCAAACTCATTATGTAGCAAGTCTGGCCTTGAAGGCTCAGCAATCATACTTTAGCCTCAGAGAGAAGACTAGGTCATCACCCAAGCAAAACCTAGAAAACCAAACTCAGAGTTTGTACCACCGGAGGTGATGGATACCCCTCCCCACTGTCATCTTGAACTGTACCTTAATTTACTTGTGCTTGATAAGCCACTGATATGGTTTCCAACGTAGAGAAGAGGCAGAGGAAAGAGCTTCAATAAAAGGAAAAAAGATGCAGTTAGAGCTTCATTTGCATGCTGTATGTATGTATGTATGTATGTATGTATGTATGTATGTATGTTAGGTGTGTGAGAGTTCTTAGACAACAAGAGACAGATGGGTGGCCACCTGCACTAACCACCCTCATAACTAACACAGTTCTCCTTGTGTCTGCAAGGAAAGGAGGGCCTTACGTCAAAACTGCTTGGCCAAGCCTTGCGAAGACTCCTCAATCAGTATGAGAGACAATAAAAAGATTACTATTTTGAGCCATTACATTATACAGCAAAGAGTAAATGGCACGTCCCCAAAAGCCCATAGGACCCTGCTTCATGATGAAATACTTAAGCCCTTACTTTGAGACCAAAGATGCCATTTCTATCAACATGATCTACACAGCAAAGAAGGTAAAAAAGACATGAAAATTAGCTTCTCGTGGAGTAATTTTGATTGGATAACTTGAACCTACATACAAAAAAGACAAAAAAAAAAAGCTAATTTATTGTACACACTGTGGACTGAAGTTTCCAAAAGGGTTGGGGAAGGTAGGAAGATGGAGACAGAGGGAAGTGGGAGAGGGAGACAGGAGAAGCTTCACTTGTGTGGAAGATTCTAGAAGGACAAATAGAGAAACTTCAAAATTATGGAGAATTAAAATGCAAGAGACAAATTATCTTGGACTATATTTAGTCCCTTTGAAAGCCATCTACCTCCTATCCCTGTATCTGACCTAATATCCTATCATTGTCAACTGTAAATATATATTCAAGGGCCTCACCCTTAAGAAACACCAGTTAAACCTCTTAATCCAAACACTACCGTTAGCTACTTCATATCATCCATCAAAGGGTTACTCTAAGAATTTAATGTCTGTCTCAAGCCTGGCCCCCTGTAGCCAGTTGTTAAAAATTACTTCCACTCCATATTTCCAGTAGGAAGATATATCTTTCAATGCGGCTTCCATGTGTACTTCTACATTTATTCAATGTATCAAATTATATTCTTAACTCATAGCTTATATCAGGTTAAAGTGAAAATGAAAGCCGGGAATGTTGTCAAACACCGTTAGTCCCAACACTCAGAGACAGGTGAGTTCAAGGCCAGCCTGGTCTACTAATCAAGCCAGAGCTCTGTTACACAGTAAACTGTGTCCAAAAAAAAAACTAAAAATGAAATCTGAAAACGTAAGTCAGTAAGCTAGGACCCAGGGCAAATCTGGCCCATGCTTATTTATATAAAGCTTTATCATAACATAACTGCACCAACTCATTTGTGTGTCACACAGGGCTTCTTTCATGGTACAATAAAGCGTGAGCCCAGCCCTTAGCCAAAGAGTTCACAAACACCGGCTTTAAAAACTAAGAGCATTTGTGTTGTTAAACACCTATGTTCACATTTTTCTCTGCCTCCTACCTCAATGCAGCCGTGCTGAGGTAAGGCTTTACACAGGTGCAAGGGATCCAAGCTTAGGTCTCACACTTACTCAGCAAGCACTTTACACATTTATAGATCTCACAAGCCCAGCTCATCCATATCTGTGTCTTCATTGAGTTATACAGATATTTATGTATAAAATATTTATTGAGAACTTTCTCATCCAGGTGGTAGTGGGACACACATTTAATCCAGCTCTCGGGAGGCAGAGGCAGGCAGATCTGTGAGTTCAAGGCCAGCCTGGTCTACACAGCAAGTTCCAGGACAGCAGGGCTACACAGAGAAACTCAGGCTCAAAAAACAAAAATTAAAAAAGTAAAAAATAACAAATTTTTCTTCCAGCACTGAGGAGGCTGAAGAAGAGGATTTCGAGTTCAAATCAGACCTGGGATGATACATAAGAGCCAATCACAAAGAAGAAAAGTAAACAAAACCAACTTTCTACTGATTGTAAGTGGGAAGAAGAACCGCAGTGTATGAAATGGATCCCTACTGAGTGTAAGCGGGAGGAAGAACCACAGTGTATGAAATGGATCCCTACTGAGTGTAAGTGGGAGGAAGAACCGCAGTGTATGAAATGGATCCCTACTGAGTGTAAGTGGGAGGAAGAACCGCAGTGTATGAAATGGATCCCTACTTTAATCCAATTGGACTTTTTGTGTGTTTGCTTGCTTGCTTTTCATTTTTTAGTTTGTTTGTTTTTTATCTTTCAAACATACCTTTCCAGGAATTTTCTTGTCAAAATCAGGGAAGTGGATTATTTTATTTAGCTTGGACACATACAGTATCATTATGGTGGTGGCCATCTGGAACGAGAAAGAAACAGCAAAATATCATCTAGAAAGACAGTGTGAGGTATACTGATGCAATGGTGTAATCAGAGAATATTTATCAGAAACAGAACCCAAAGATCTACTTTTCAGGATGAAGGGAGGGATCTCGTGGAAGCTAAGATTCTCACCCATGGATGAGATGTTGTTCAAATCAGAACAGGCAAAACGTATCATGGAGTGTACTCACCTGGATACATTGTCTAAGGGGCTCTAGAAATGGCTATGGAGTAAACAAAGAATGCCTCTGAGAGGAACCAGACTGACCAGATGACCCTGGACCACACTTCCACAAACGGAGTGTACGGTCTGTTAACTTCCCTTAAAGGCCAGCGAGAGGAAACAATTTTTAAAAAGGAAAAACTCCTAAGCAGGCATGGTGACACTCACATTATACCCCAGGAGAGACAGGCAGATTTCTGTGCATTTGAGGCTGGACTGGAATTCCAGGATGACAACGGCTACATAGAGATCCTGTCTCAAAAGGGTGGAGAAGCTACTGACTCCTTGCACCCATCGAAAGATATGAAAATAGACCTGGACTTTTAAGTCGAGATAGGCTGTATTAGAGGTGAATATGATTAAAATGCATTACACACGCTGAAAATATCATGAGACTCATTATTTTGTAGAATAAATACAAGTTAATAAAAATGTCCTAAGAAAAGTCAAAGTGTATTTTTTGAGAAGTCCAGCATTAAGATTTTTCCTCTCAGGGCCTGGAAAGATGGAGCGGTACCTGCTGCCCTGGGGGACCTGAGTTTAGTGCTCAGCACCCACATCCCCACTTCAGGAAGCTCACAACTCCCTGGAATCCTAACTCTAGGGGATACTGTGACCTCTGGCCTTTGGGTTCTTGTGTTCACACTTATATATCCACACATGAACACACACAAACATACATAGTTAAAAATAAAATAAATCTCAGCCCAGCAGATATTTAATCCCAGCACTCTGGAGTCAGAGGCAGGCTGATCTCTGAGAGTTCAAGACCATCCAGGGATACACTGTAAGATTTTGTCTCAAAAATAAGTAACTAGCCTTGTGGCGCACATCTTTAATCCTGGCGCTTGGGAGGCAGAGGCAGGTGGATCTCTGTGAGTTCAAGGCCAGCCTGGTCTACAGAGCAAGTTTCAGGACAGGCTCCAAAGCAACAGAGAAACGCTGTCTTGAAGAAAGAAAAGCAAATAAATAAATAAATAAAATAAAATTTTTAAAAAGATTTTTTTTTAATTTAGACAGCACAACCGAATTGCCTCATTTAAACGCTGTAAATGGGAGCCTGAGAGCTGGCTTAACAGTTAAGAGCACTTACTGCTCATGCAGAGAACCTAAATTTGGTTCCTGTCACTCATATTGTGTGGATAACAACAGTAGCCAGTTGTAAGGAATCCAATGCCCTCTTCTGGACTCCATGGGCAACTGCACTCATGTGAACATATGCACACAGATACACACACACTTTAAAAATAGTAAAAGTAAGCCTTTACAATCTTATAAATTTAGAACAATAAGTATATTAGAAATAGTTCATCATGTTGTTTTGGAAATAAAATCTTTATCTCCCATGCAAATTGTAGGACTTATTCAGTTTTTTTTACATGAAAATGCAAAAGTTTAAGAACCGCTTCAACATAGTTATGGTAAACCTTGGCTTTTATTTATTTGTGGACGGGCACGGGTGTGCCACAGCATGTGTACATAAAAGACAACTTGTGCTAACCATAGTCTTAAACAAAAGCACTTAAAATAGCCTGAATACCGTAGCCTGAATACCAATGGCAAGCTAAGACTTTGATTTTTTTTTCAACTTACCTGTCCAATTCCAAGAACAATTGGTGAGGGAAAACTGCAAGAAATATAAAATAATGAATCAGTTTAGCAACATTAAAAAAAGGTTGAAGAGAATATGTAGACCATAATGGCATAAAGATCTATTACAGGCATTAGACAATGGAAACTACAAAAAATTGTGTCCATTTCTTTTTCATTTTAAAAAAAACTGATGGTTGCTGCTGGGTGGTGGAGCACACCTTTAATACCAGCACTCAGGAGGCAGAAGCAGGTGGATCTCTGTGAGTTCAAGGCCAGCCTGGGCTACAGAGCAAGTTCCAAGACTACACAGAGAAACCCTGTCTCAAAAAACAGAAACAACAAAAAAATGATGGTTGCTAAACTTGCCAGTTTTCCTTCATTCTCTGAAGGTAAATTAGTCATAGTTGGGTGTACTGGAAAAAATAGAGTAATACAATAAACAAAGTTAATAAGCTAAAATTTAAAATGCCATATACAAGAAGACCTCTTGTGGTGGTTTGGATAACGATGGCCCCCACAGGCTCACATATTTGAATGCTTGGTCACCAGGGAGTGGCACTATTTGAAAGAATTAGAAGGATTAGGAGGTGTGGCCTTGTTAGAGGAAGTGTGTCACTGGGTAGGTTTTGAGGTTTCAAAAGCCCATGCCAGGCCCAATCTCTGTCTCTCTCTGCCTATGGTTCAGGATGTAAAACTCTCAGCTACTTCTCCAGCACCATGTCTACCTGTGTGCTGCCATGTTCCCCACCATGATAATAATGGACTAAACTTCCGAAACTGTAAGCAAGCTCCAATTAAATTCTTTCCTTTATGAGAGTTGCCATTTTACAGCAATGAAACACTGACTAAGACACCTCTACATATAAAACTAAATCAAAGTTAAAAGTCAAAGAAGTATCAAGTCTGTTGATGCAGGCAGGCCTGTTACCCTGGCTAATGGCAAGGTTAGGTAGAAGTACCTCAAGTTCAAAGCCAGCCTGAACAAGTAAGTGAGACCCTTCTCTGAAGAAAGAAAAACAAGAGACTAAAGAAAGACATGGCTCAGTGGTTAAAAGCCCTTTCTGCCCTTCTCGGGGACCCAAGTTCAGTTCCCAACACCCATGTGGGCAGCTCACAGGCTCCTATGACTCCATTTCCAGAGCCACAGCACATGTACACAGACACATACATAGACACATATTTAGAACCAGACCCTCCCCCCCAAAAAAACCTTTAGAAAAAGTAGGTAGAAAAAAAGAAGAAAAAAAAACTTTAGAAAAAGTAGGCAGGCAGATAAACAGGTAACCCTCAAAAAGTCAAATAAGAAGTCCCCATTTCTTTCTGGATTAAAGAACACTTAGAAATAAAAAAGCAAAGTAGTAGTGCTAATAAGATATATTTTTGCAAAATATACTTTAGCCATACAGGTTATCTATATATCCATCCAATCAAATCTGAAAGTATTCTGATAATTATGGTAATTTTAAAAGTGGTTTCAGTCTAACAGTTTTCTTTTGTTTGAATCCTTTTAAATGATCACAACAGAATGCCTTTCTAAAAAGCCAAAATGACAAAATAAACATTTAAGAACAATGCTCCCATGCAGGGCTTTGGTGGCTCATGCCTTTAATCTCAGCACTTGGGAGGCAGATGCAGGTGGATCTTTGTGAGTTCGAGGCCAGCCTGGTCTATAAGAGCTAGTGCCAAGATAGGCTCCAAAGCTAAGCGAAACCTGAAAAACCAAACAAACAAACAAAAAAAGAACAATGCTCCCAGTTGCCAGTCTATGGGTCATTCTTTGTTCATTTTTAAAGGTTTTTGTTTCAGGGGAGTGCTTGTTTGCTGTTCAAACAGCTTCTTTGCATTGTCCAGGCTACCCTTGAATTCTCAGACTTGAGAAAGGTAGGTACCACCAGATGCAGTTTATCAATCTGAATTCTGTGAGGTCAAAGGTAAGGATGCGCATGGACCCAAGAGTCTGACTGAGCTGGTGAGATGACTCAGTGGATTAGGCTCCTACTGGGCAAACATGAAGATCTGAGTCTGGACTGCCAGCACCCATGTAAGAAGTCAGGGACTGCACCCATGCCTGTAATCTCAGCACTGAGGCAGAGACAGGATTCCTGGAGCTTGTTGGTCAGCAATAACAGCCAATCAGCCAGCTCCAATGAAATCCTGTCTGAGAAGGTGGAAATTGATTGAAGATACTCTCTGGTGAACCATAAAGCAAATACACACAGCAAGTTCTGAACAAATATTTGCTGAACTGGATAAAACAAATTTGATTTTTTTTAAGACAAGGGTACCCTATATAGTTCAGATGGTCCTCAAACTTAACGACCTTCCTACCTCACTTCCTGAGTACTGATATCACAGATGTGCCCAGCTTTAGGATTCAATATGTTTTAATAAGATGTCATTAGTAAATGTTCATGTCATAGAGAAGAGTCTTCATGGGAAACACAAAAGCAGTCTGTTTGTACAACCCTTATGATCACAACTGTGGCCAGTTGACCACAGACTATCAAAACACAAACTCCTAGATGGGCCTCCTTTTGTTCTAGTGCTTGAAAGCCACTGAGTTCACATGCTCACAGAATCCCTTTCCTGCCAAGTAAATCTAGCATTAGAACTGTCCTGGCTTCTCTAGGTGCCAAGCCACAGATGCTCAGCACAAACCCTTCCTGTCTGCCACCCGGAAAACTCTTACACGTCACCAATGTCATCTGCTAACACAAGGTACAATCTGGGCCCTCTGGACCACAGCTTCTGCATGCTGGCCTTAAGGAAATACTTCCCAGATTTTTCTTCAGTGATGCTGGGGTCTCTTCTTAATCATAGCTGATTCTTCAGCCCCAGATGGCCAGTACTGACTGCCCCAGCAGAGCAAGGGTTTTGAGCTAATGGTTGTGGTCTGTTGTTAACCACAGCTGATTCTCTGGTCAGCTAGAGCTGACCAGAAAAACACAGATTCTTAATTAAAAATATCACATAAATGGCCCTGACAGAGTCTTTGCTTCTCTCTGAAACTTCACAAGCTAGACATCCGTGGCCTGCATTGTTTCCAACGTCTTATCCTCCAAGCTTCCACAGAACAGCCTACTGAGCTAAGCACTCAAAGGAATTTCCAGCACAAAGTTCAAATGCCACCTCAACCCTCTCCAAAACACATGGTCAGGTCTGTCACAGCAATACCCTATGACCTGATACAAATTTCTGTCTTAGTTAACATTTCTATTGCTGTGATAAAACACCATGAGCAAAAGCAGCTTGGGGAAGGAAGGTTTTATTTCATCTTACACTGAAGTCAGGTAGGAAGTAAAGCAGAAGCCATGGAAGGACACTGCTTAGTGACTTGTTCTCCATGGCTTGCTCAGCCTAGTTTCTTATACACCCCAAGACTACCTGCCAAGAAGTGGCACCACCACAATGGGTGCACCAAGACTGGGGCTGTAAATTTAATCACTTACTAAGGAATGTTATTTCCAATTTGTACTCTCATTAGAAAAATGTGAGGAAGACACTGATACACAGTCTGTCATCTTATGTCACAATCTCCTGGCAAGGTCACTTAATAAGAGCAGCTGGTATCTGCTTATCTTGGTCATTCTCTCGCTAGTTATAAACACAAATTCAATAGTTTAAAAATAACCATATTATATTTTAATTTTTTAAATTTATTACCATAAAATTAACAAAATATGCCTATATTAATTCCTAGAGCCAGTGTTTTTTATATTAAAAAAGAGTATCTCAATACCCTAGAGGCCAATTTTATGGAGGCATTTTCTCAATTATGGTTTATGATAGCACTTCTAACTTGTGTCAATAAAGTAGCCAGGAAAAGCATGAACTTAAACTAACAAGAAGCTAAGACCACACACAACAAGGCTTGTACCCCAACCAGAAGAATCAGTTCAAAATGGAACAGAAGAAGTCCCCTGAGCTCCATCTATACCCACAATCTTGTCAGAGAACTGTGTCAGAAAACAAAACAAACAAAAAAAAGCCTCTTCCTTCTGGCCTCCAGAATATACTCTGCTCAAACAGCTATTGCTGGGGTCAGGTTGCTATGGTTCATTGTAAGTAAATCACCCCAGTCCCCTTCTCAACAATGTGTGCTTCAGGAATCTTGAAATGAGAGAATGAATGTTATTTCAACAGAGCCCGGATGTATAATATTACGCTACAGAAACAGGGGTGGGGTGTATTCATAAGGAGTATAAGTGCTTAAGCTTTCCCAAGGTAAGAACTTTAGTCATAGAAATCTTTCCCACCACTTAGTCATACTTATGAAACTTTTGAAACTCCAGACTTAAGTGGTAGTCGATCACTTAGGCTACATACACACCCCCTAGTTTGGAACTCAAAATTTTAAAAACGAAAGAGCCAGTGTCTGAGATCTCTCAATGATTAGACACCCATTGTCTTCAGAGCAGTGGCCAGTGTTCACCGGCTCCTGCTGAAAACAAGAAGAATGTGTTTCTCAGAGGCATTAAAATCACAGCCAGGGTCTGGAGAGATGGCTCAGCGGTTAAGAGCGTTGCCTGCTCTTCCAAAGGTCCTGA
>LOJH01014818.1:0-23854 GCA_001685095.1 Ellobius talpinus
CATTGTCATCACTGCTGTCCATCATCATCACTATCGTCACAGTCATTGTCATCATTGCTGTCGTGCCATCATCATGACCATCACCCTACTATCATTGTCACTGGCGTCATCATTACCACCAACCTCTGTGATCACTATAATCATCATCATCATCAACACTATCACTATTGTCATCATCATCATCATCAAAATCATCTCTGCCACCTCCACCATCATCACCAGCATCACCACAATTACCATCTTTACTATCATTATCATCATCACCACTGTCATCACTGTTAGTACCAACATTATCACCACTGTGGTGGTTTGAATAAGAAATGTACACACTCAGCTCAAGTATTGCGAATACTTGGTCTTAATTGGCGGCGCTGTCTGGAGACTTTGAATTTTCTGGAAACTTTCCCTCTAAAATCACAAATTCATTTATTTTCAATGGTTATTTTTCTATTTAATTATAAATAATTGATTTCTATTAATCTATTTAAGTAATTTCTAAGTGCGCATACTTTGATCAGGATGTGTAGATTAGCATATTTTCTGTTAAGCTGGCAATCCCTGGTTAAACCTAGCTCAAGCATAATTGTTTTACCTTGTCCTACATTGTGGGTACTGAGCAATATTGTATTTAGTAGTTTATTGATTGTGCTCAAGTGTGGTCTAAAACCTTCCTCCTTTTTATTCTCTCCATACAAAGGTCATATCAAGGTCATGTCAGTTTGGCAGATAGATAAGAAAATGTATCTTATTTTCTTAATGCAAAAATGAGCCTATGTTCTAGAATAGTGCTTTAGATTAGAAAACGTATCTTACTTTCTTAAGGGCAAAAATGAGCCTGTATTCTGGCATAGGGCTTTTGTATGGATCTCTATCACAGAGCCTCATTTTTAGAAGACCCAGATTTTTCTCTCCTGTGACCTGTAAACAGCTAAAAGGGAAGATCTAGGTTTGGAAGATCATGACACACCCCCCAGGCAGTTCAATGCTTCCCACTGTTTCTCCTGTAGTCACATTGCTGCTTCCTGTTTGACCTACAAGAATTTCAATTATTTTGTGTAAAATCAACCATAACTTAACAGGATGAAGATTTAAGAAAAGTTTATTAAGGAAACAAGAATATAGAACAGGAGAGAGTTCCCAAATAGTGGAACACACTCTTCTGGAAGAAAGAGGAAAATACTGCTAGAGTCAGCAGGTTTACAAGAAAGAGCTGGTTGTTATGAAATGTTTATGAGAGACAGAAATTTTGTACATACACGACAACCACAGTGTGACAAAAAAAGGAACAACAACGGCACAGTTACAAGAGCATAGGATGGACAGGTCACTTTAAATTAAAATTCGCCTCTGATGCATTGGAAGGAAATTAGGACAACCTTAACCAACTGCCCTCTCTGAAGCCATCTGTATTCTTTGCTCTACTTCCCCCAAACCTCATCCTGCACACCTTACAGAAAACACCTCTGCCAGTGACGATGAAAAGAAAGTGTAGGCAGGAGGATAAGGAAAATGGTTGCTCTGTTAAGAGGATGGAGATTGAGGAATATATCAAAGAATCATATATTTTGATCAAGCATTGGAGATTGACTGGCCTCGTTCCTGTGCAGCTCCACAATCCTCATGCTGTAGTGCCTGCTCCATCCACGCGATCCCAGGGGCTGCCACCATCCTCATGCCGTCTATCTCCTCTCTTTCCAGAACATACCGCGTTGGCTACTTAATATTGTTTACAGGGCACAATGATTTGAATGAGAACAATGTAGGCTCATGTATTTAAATACTTGGTTTCCAATGGGTGGCACTCTTTGGAGAGGTTGTGCAACCTTTAGAAGGTAGAGCCTTGTTGGCAGAAGTACATCACTTTGGGGGTGAACTTTGAGGGCTTCTAGCCTCACCCCCACTTCCTGTGTGTTGATAAAATACAATGAGCTTGATCCCTGTTTCTGCTGCCATGCGGTTCCTGTTTGTTGTCAAGCCTTACCTGCTGTGATGGACTTCATCCTTCTGGAACTGTAAGCCAGAATAAACTGCTTCTTTAAGTTGCTTTTGGTCAGAGTGCTTTCATCACAGTAACGGAAATGTAACTGACCCTGGGAGTCTAAAGAATTGCCCCACCCTGGCTTGTTTCTAAACAAATGAACTGTTTACACTGAGATGCCACACGAAGCCCCACAGGTAAGGATTTTTGGGTGGTGGTATTAGAATCATTAAATTATCAAATGACTGTGTTCTTAATAAACGTGTCTGAGATCAAGATACTAAGATGCTGAGCACATCTGCTTTCTGTCACGAGCAGTGACCCTTTCTCCAAGGTAGTTCAGCTGTTTTGTGAGTGGTTACCCACTGCAGCAGAATCAGTAGTCTTCCTACAAGTGCAATACCATAAATTATGGGAAAGAATAAAAAAATTACAAATACATGCAAATACAGCTCCTTATTCAAAGGCTAACTGAACTCAATATTCAATGTATGATGCACGTAGGAAAATCTTTTTTCCTTTAACATTTATCTTAATTTTAAATTGTGTGTGTGTGTGTGTGTGTGTGTGTGTGTGTATGTGTGAACATAGTACCCAAAGAGTCCAAAAGAGGGCATTGGGTCCTTCGGAACTGGAGTTACAGGCTGTTGTTAGCCATATAATGTGGGTTCCAGGAAATAAACTGAGACCTACGGAAGAGCAGTAAGTGCTTTTAATGGTTGAACCATCTCTCCAGGCCCAAGAAATATGGTTTCAATGAAAACTGATAAAAATCTACAGACAGAGACTTTAGATTACGGCTTGTATCATCACATCCTACTTGCATTTCACTGAGGACTTTGACATAGGCTTCTTTGGTCTCATTAAATATGACTAATGTTTAATGGTGCTTTTAAATAGGCATATATGTGCTAAATATTTTTGTGCTTAATTATAAGAGCATAGCTCACTCAAAAGCATTCAGTCATGTCTGTGGGGAGAAGGCTGTCTGTGTGAGCAGGAAGACTCACTTGGCAGGGTGGGTCAGGGAAGCCACCAGGGATTTCTACTGTTGTCTAATAGTCTTTTAAGGCTCTTAGCAATGTCTATCTGTTCATTTCTTGCTGATTTATTTGTTTTTCTGAACATGATAAAATTCAATTTCTAAAAGATATTTTGTTTTTATAATTTTGGAGAAAGGTTCTTTTTTTTAAAAAAAAAAGATTAGTTACTTTTATTTTATGTATATGTGTGTTTGCCTGTCCATGTGTATGTTTGCCCCTTGTATATCTGCTACCGAAAGTGGCCAAAAGAGAGCATTGACTCCCTTGGAACTGGGGTTGCAGATGATTGTGAGCCATCATGTGGGTTGATGCTTGGACTCGAACCTGGTTATTGAAAGACAAGCCAGTGCTCAAAGATGGCTGAACCACATCATCTGACTTGAGAGACTTTATCATTTTAACAGGTATGAAAGGGTTCAAGGAACTCATGAAACATTGCAGGTGGTTCATATCCATTTGCTGAATGGATACGTTTTAAAGTAGTTTTTATTTGTGTGGAAACTCATTAGTCATTCATTCTTTGGAACACAGACTTAAAATGCGGATGAGAAATCAGATCAAGATTTGTATGTCCAGTAATCAAAGCTTTTCCAGAAACAGGGAAAAATTTCAGAATGGTGATGGACTTCCCTTAAGTGAAATATGTATTGGTCAGGGTTCTCTAGAGCAACAGACTGGGTTACAGTGTGTTACAGGTATTCTAATACTGACTGTCTTCCACTGGAGAGGATGAGAACCTGGTGCTTTCTGGGTCCACGAGGTTGGTGGTCTAAGCAGTCCCAGCCTGGTACTGAAGGCCTGTAGGATTCCTGGGGAGCTGCTGTTTTTATTCTACTTTGGAAGGCTGAAGAATCTAGTTTTAACATTAGGAAAGGAATGACAAATTTGGCAGCAAGAGTGAAGACAAGCAGATGCAAGGCTAGATAACCTCTCACCTCTTCTCACCTTGGTCCATTTCCAGTAAGATGGAGTTGATGATGGCAGATTGCCTGGCTCTTTCTTTAATTTACCTGTCTAGAGTTTTGTTTTGTTGTTTTGTTTAAAATGGCAAAACAGACTTTGGGGCCAGGATATACGACTATAGCATTTTGGTGACAGGAACTAGAGAAGCATTAAAAACTATCAAGATAAGTAGGTGGCTCAACATAGGCAGAAGCTTCTAGAACAGAAGTGGATGAGGAAATGAAGAGAGAAAGAAAGTGGTGGGATTTAGGGCAAAAGAAAAAGAGATGGACATTTTAAAAGATTAAATAATTTTTTTTCCCTCAGTATAAAGAAGGACTCGTATGTGCTGGATATAGGGGAGAACTACATTTCCAAGATCCATAGAGAAAAATCTCATGAAGTGCCCAAGCATGTCATGGGTTTGTTCAAGGCCTACCATATCTGAGGCATTTCTCACAAGATAGATGAAAGTTCTGGATTTTGATGATAGCAATTGTCTTTGAAGCTCAAACCACTCAATGCCCCCCACCTCATTTTTCACCTATTAAAAACTTCTTTCTTACTTTCCACAGTAGAGGATGTGCCTAAAGCTTCAACTGTGGTGGGAAGGAATGTGATTGGTTACTTAGATTAAGGTAGGTGATTCTAAGTGATTCCTTAGAAGAATGGATCGCTGGGAACACAGAGCAGTGGAGGGTATGGGAGTGGATGTTTTACTTGTAGGTGTCAAGGAGCAAAGATGGTTTAGTCCATGTTGGGGTAGAGTCTATGGGACGGTGTTTTGTCATTTGTTCTTTCACATGCATAGAGATAGTTAAATGATTGCATCACACACAGCATTATTAATGGATTCTTAAGTCAATCTAAGTCAAAGGACAGATGGTTAGGAGTGAGGGGATGGAGTGGATCCTGAGATAATCTTCCATGCTCTTATGGTCATCTTCATGGGAGATTGTCTCAGGGTTCACTCTACCCCCTCATGCCACGATCCATGTAGGTTAATGTGTCATATAAGAAATGACTTAGTATTTGCAAATAGCTATTTTCTCCTGCATACTTTCTAATATCTCTAGATTAATGATATTACCACAAACAGCCTGAATTGTATTTAAATTTTGGTTATCTTGCTTATATTTTTCATTTTATTAATTTGTGTATATGAGTGTTTGACCTACATGTATATCTGTGTACCACGTGTATGCACTGACCCCAGGAGCAAGAAGAGGGCCTTGGATCCCCTAGGACTTGAGTTACATACTCACTTTGGGAGCCTCCCTCTGGGTGTTAGGGATTGAAGGGGACTTTCCAGGTCCCCTTGGAACAGCAACCAGTGTCTTAACCACTGAGTGATCATTCTGGTCCCTGTTTCTTAGTTTTAATGACAAAATGAAACTCATTTCATTACAGCTATGATTTTCTTTCATGGAATTTTTCATCACGGAGGAACTGAATCTGCAGTTGCTTGGCCCAATTTACTATATATTCTTTTCACATTTAAATTTTTATCATGTATATAAATTACCAATTTTGTTAATTTTTTTCTTGAGTAATAGCTTCCAAGTCAGTAACTATGATTAGAGTCTTGGTCTTGCTGGTTACTGGTTGCAGGAATCTGAATATGCTTCCTAGCCATAGCTGGAAGAGTTAAGGGTATTTTAATTGACTCAAGGTCCAGGCACTAAAACACTAGGAAGGCTGACTTTCCACCCTAGGCTGTAAACACCTTCTGCATGCAAGCCCTAACCTCATTTGACAAGTCCGTAGAAGCAGTTCAGCCCCTGAATGCCAAAACATGATCTGAAATAGGATTGTCTACCTGGAATGTTACATAAGGCTTTCCCATTTTCCCAATTATTCTCATTAATTCTAATCTTGCAGTACATTGCAGTTTTACTGAAATCGGTAGTATAAGAGAACATGAAAAATAAGGATGCCAAAATGCTGCAGGGCTTGAGGACGTTTCCCACCATCATGAATACTTGGTTGAACTCAGTCCTATAAACTTTTCCACAACTCACATTGACTCATGACAGGTAAAGCTGTCGATTTAAAGGACAAACAGAATTTAATCCAATTATCTTACACGTAATTTCTGTTTACCTGAAGTATCTAGAAAATGGTCTAAACTGTCTCTTTGCCTCTGAGGACACAGTTACACATTCTAAACCACTCTGAAAATGTCCCAGTCACTTCAAAAGAAGTCATTACTACCACAGAGCTCATTTTCCTAATGGTGTTTTAAAGATTTAGTGAGTAGCTGGTGCTGTGAAGATGCTGCTTTTCTGGAAAGTGCTATTAAAGTAAATTGAATTTTTAAAAAGGGTAAACATCAAAGAGCTGAATTTATAAGAACCAAAATTCTAAATAGACGCTGCACAGTCAAGCCAAACACACACATCCACCAACTCCCTTCTCCTGTGTGCCCTGGCACTGTTAACCTCCTGCTTGAGAAGATGAATTCCTCTAATCCTCTTTTATTTATCTAACTCTGGGCTCAGATAGCCTGAGAGGCTGAGAACATGACCTGCTTGTAGCTTCTTGTGAGCACACACTTGCTTATTTTGGGTGTAGAAGTCTCATCGTTTGATAATAACCACTTTTTGTATATCATATTCTCAAAACTGACGGTCCAAGCAACGACAGATTTAACTTTTAATAGTTTTCACCCAACTAGAATGGTACATGAATTCACACTGTGACTATAGAATTTAGGATATGTGATAGTGAAAAGCAAGCTTCAGCTTTTCACAGATGGGGACAAGGAGGAGGATCACCTGGAAAAGATATCATGGGAGCAGCATCAGAGACTTTCCTCCTGTGGACTCTTCAGTTTTAAATTTCTGATTGATGGAATTGTCCAAAGAAAGTATCTAATAAGTATAATGACTGCATTGCGTGACAGTCGAATGAGAGTGTTTACATAAGTCCTTTACAGAATATCTAGACATAGCAGGTGGCCAGAAAATGATGGTTCATGAGTGCATGAGATTGACATAGCAGTTTTCTCGGGCGTCATGCAATCTTGTTTTCAATACCATTCAATGCTGATCTTATGAGGATTAAGTAAGATAATGTTTGAACATTGTTGACTGTAATTCCACTTATTTAAGGTATTAAAAACAAATGAAATTTGCTCTTCTTAGTATCATTAAAAAACGTCTTATTTAATTCTTTTTATGAAAATTGCATCTTCTACTATAATATTATAATTTTGTTTTATTCAATTGTTATTTTATATTTCCACTATGTAAGTTCAACAAAAGTATATCTTTCTATATGTATATATTTACAACTTAATGTTCATTAAATTGTATGCTTATCTAAAATAAAATCAATTTTATGCTGTTGGTGTTAACATTAACATGACCTTCTATTTAATTTAAATAAGTAGATGATGACATAATTTCTTATTATGTTCTAAGTACTAAATACTCTCTGATGGGTCATGGGGAGTCAGGTAAATTAAAACAGTCTATGTTCTGGTAGAGTTCATCACCTAGAAGAGAGATGTTCATCAAATTCTGATGTAAATAAAGTGGAAAGTAGCTGCATTAGCTTAATTTCGGTTATTGTGGTAAAATACGCTGATCAAAAGCAATATATAGAAGGGAAAGATTTATTTAACTGACAATTCCAGGTTCTAGTCCATCAGTAAGGGGAAGCCAAGATAGGAATGCAAGCAGCTAGTCACAAGGCATTTGCAGACAAGAGCAGTGAGAGAATAAATACATGCTTGCTTACTTGGGGCTTTTAATCAGCTGTCTGTATTCACCCCTACCCAGTCCAGGGCTCAGCCGGTGAAATGGTACTGCCCACATTCGGGGTACTTTTACCCACCTAAAAAAGTCAAGGCAATCCCCCACAAACATGACCATGGGTGACCCTGATCTAGAGGAGGAGGATCTGTGGAGACTGCCTTTCCAGATGATTTCAGATTATGCTAGGGTGAGAGCATAGTGGCTGATTGGCAGGGTTAAGGAGACTCTCATGGGTCCATAAGAACTAACCTGAAAGAAAGAAAACCATTGCTTCGTAGGTCAGCAATGGATTTTATCATTATATCATGCAGCATAATTTTAAGATAAATAAGTTATATTATGATTTTATAAGCGGGGACAAACCAAACAGCTTCCAGTATGAGGAATGTGAAACCATGAATTGTACAAAGGATGGGTGGACAATCTCTTCAAAGAAGCACAGCTTAATACTTTTGAGTTCTATAGGAAATTTTGTTTCTATGATTGACAGATATATGTATTCTTTTGGCATGGGCATTACTCAACACGCCTTGCCCTTAGGTGCTGACTCATGCTGGATAGATGAGCAGAGTTAGCTACGTAAAGGGAGAAGGCAGAAGACTGCTTTGAGCAGAGATGCACCCACGATGAATGACTAGTGGTAGAGACAGAAACAGTTCAGATACCAGAAATCCATCATTCTTAGGACACAACAAGACTACAGAAGTCATGGGGACCTGTCGGGGCATTTTTATGAGTATTAGAGTAACATAGCATTAACTGCATTTTGAATTATCTTATTTGGATTAATGTAGATAGAATAGCTTATTGTGATCAAAGACTAGGTGTAGGCATCCTGCTTCAGAGACTAGGAGGAAGTCCTTGTTAGGCAAGAGAATTGGTGGTAACAGAAGCAGAGAGATTTAAAAGACATTTAGAACACTGATTCAATTTGAAAGATCAGTTCCAGAAAAGAATGTATAAGAGCATATGCAAACTCTCATGTGTAAACATGATACAAGTCTTGTGATTCCTGTATGTGTGTCATCAAACACATTAACCAGATAACAAAGAGCAATATATGTTGATTAATGCGCACACCAGAATACATGTATTTCTTAACTACATAAAAAAGGTTCCTACGAAACTCAAAAATCTTAAGCTGAGTTTATTCCTTAGTACAAGCCATAACCATACATTATTCATATTTGAAATCGTTTGCTCCCACTTATAAAGTTATAGTATAAGTTGTCTTTATAAAAATTATGTTGTGTGATATAAAATTTAGAGGTCAGTTTGGTTCTAGAATCCATAAATATGTTATAAAGCCAAGAAAATGTTTCAGTGTTATGACACATGATTTTATTTACTCTGGGATGAAGACATAGTTTATCAACTGTATCTATCAGAATTCATGTTCTACATCACATTCCACTAAGAGCAATTTAAATGATAGAGTCAAGGAATAGCAAAGTTTCAGCTCTCATAAACACATTTTCCTGGAGCCTCAAGGGGCCATATCTATCAGGTTCACAGAAGACTTTTTGCCAGATCACACACAGACTCCACACTCTCCTAAGATTCAGAGAAGAAACCGGAAACAAGGCAAAAATACCTGTCCAACAAAATCAGATATCAGCACCTAGAACTATAATCTTCCTAGTCCCAGATGCCTAGTCCTGAAAATGGAAATACAGTCAATAAAAAACCCAACTAAAGCAATTCTGGAAATGAAAATTTAGGAATTTTCACAGACTACAGAAGCAAGCTTCACTAATAGTGTGCAAGAGATTGAAGAGAGAATCTCAGGCATTGAAGACATGAGAGAAGAAATGAATACATCAGTTCAAAGACAATCTTAAATCTAAAAATCTCCTGACACAAAACATCCAGGAAATCTGGGACACTGAAATGACCAAATCTAAGACTAATAGGAATAGAAAAAGGAGAGGAATCCCAGGTCAGAGACAGATATGAAGCGAGTGATCATTCATTTTTCCTCAGTTGTGGACTGAGATGGGTCACTGCCTGGAATTTATTTATTAATGCTCCTTGCTTGTTCTTCAGCCAAGTCCCAGGCCTCTAACTAAGAGATCAGTTGTCTCTGCCTCTCCACGATCAGTTTTCTGTGTGTTTTGAGGTCTGCTATCTGGCCTTCTGAGTTTGGTAAATATCTTGGGCAGAGACAAGCTCTGTGTTGAGACGGATTTGCTCCTTAAATAAACTATCATTTCCTTATTTTGTAGTATATGAACATGATACCCTATGGTACAGTCCCTGGTTTTATCCTAACTCTCAAATTTAGCAAATGGCCATGAGTGAAAACTGTAGTCTCCTTGGCTTTTAGTGCACTAGCATGCTGCACCTCTGCATACAAATCTTAGTGACTTTACTCCCATGTGTAAGCAAATTGTGACCCTTTACACTGAGAATGGGTAATTACTTCCAGAGAAGAAAAATATCAAGAGTTGAACATGCATATCCCTCAAGCATGCCTATCCCTCTTGGAATTTCTGTTTAGTCAGCATCTCCCTTTGTAGATGCTATCATGAAACCCAGGCTATTTAAGAGTTTAACAGTTACTCTGCAGGCACACTGATAAACTTTGCTTCGAGGTGCCTCATGAACAGCTTACAAAGTCAATTAATTTGAAGCCATTCATGAGATGCAGGCTAACCTCACTTGGGCTGAGAAAAACCATGTGGGAAAAGGACAAGAAGGAGGTTCTGTCTCCTTCTAGGGAAACTTAGCTCCCATTTCAAACAAACCAAACTGGTTTTAAATTGTTCTACACACACACAGCTGGAGCCAGCATGCCACTTGGTATAGAGCCCGGTACTTGGCTCAGTACAGTTGAAAACATAGTGGGTTTTTTTTCTTAAAAAATTAAATATTCTTGTGACTTTTTAAAAAACAAAGCAATATACTCAAGGAAACTTTGCATAAGCAAAAATTCATAATAAAATATCCCTGCAGAGGCACAGACCACAAATCAGAGAACAAAGCAGAAAAGCAGGGTGGGGATGCTGAAGAAAGAGAATGTTTAAATACTGCCTTAATACAGTCAAGGGAATAGAATTTTGTCTGTTATAATAGAAAAATTACTCTCTAGAGGATGAAATGTAATGGATGTTCTACATTACTAACTCAGGAAGAGAAGGAATATATAATAATAACTATATATATATGACAATAACTCTTTGTGATGTTATAATATTGAGGGAGCACTCTGCAAGCTTTTTTTGGTAATTCAACATGCCTGAGACCGTGCATGTCACATTTAGATTAAAAGTAAAAACTGCTTTCAAGTTAATCACCAGGAAACATATGTATAGATGATTATACAGAGAAGCAAAGTAAATGCACACATGATTTCTATTCTCCTGAGTTTATTTACAGTCCCCCATTGACCTCTCAGTGGGGTGACTATGCTAGAATCTGCTGTTTCAGGTTTGCTCCACAAATCTGCTGGATAAAAAAAATGCTTGGATTCTCAAATCTTTCATATAAAACATAAAAGGATGGCATAGACCCAATGCACATTACCTACTCACTGTGAAGCACCTCTAGGTTAGTGATAGGGCTGAATATAATTTAAATGACATCAGTAGTTGGTAAATCATATTGTTTAGGAAAGAAAGAGAGAAAGAAAGAAAGAAAGAAAAGAAGGAAGAAAGAAAGAGAAATAGAGGAAAAAGGAGAGAAAGAGAAGCTTGAATTTGGTAAGTGCAGGTACATTTTTTTCTAGAATATTTTCAACCTGCCCTCAATTGAATCAACTCATGTAGAAGCCATAGTTACAGAAGGATAGGACTTGTTATATCTGCTTTTGCATGAAAAAATACATATATATTTACATAATATACATTTTACTTAAATATATACATTTACTTAAGTTTATGTATAAGGCTGAATGCAGTCTTTCCCAGATTATAAGATGCTCCAGTGACTTCAAAAAAAATTAAAATATTTTCAGGTTTTTGAAAGAATAATTTCATGAACCAATGACTGATTTTGGACAAACAATGCTTCTCCGACAGTTCCAGAAAGCTTTTATTAGCAATTACTATCAGGCTAGTGCTGATAGAATTTTATAGAACTGTTTCTGCATAGGAACAACTTCATCTTTTGCTGGTGCAGGGGATTGGCAGTTAAAGAAAGAATTCACTTGTCAGAGAGTTTACAACATGCAAGAGAAAGAAAATTCACTGCATACACTGCCTGGAGCAGTAGCCTGGGTAGGAACAACAGCAATGAACTGTCATGTAGCAATTTCCTCCAAGATACAGTTTTCCATCTTGGAGGGAAGCAGGAGAAGTCCCAGGATGCTCTAAAACAGTGGTTCTCAATTTTCCTAATGCTGCAACACTTTAACACAGTTCCTCATGGGTGGTGAGCCCTAACCATAAAATTATCTCATTGCTACTTCATAGCTGTAATTTTGCTGTTGTTTGGAGTCTCAATGTAAATAACAGATACATATACATGGTATCTGGTATGTGACACCAAAGGGGTCATGACCCATAGGTAGAGAACCCCTGTTCTAAAGGGAGATGAATATTCCATATCTCATGGAAGCTCCTTAAAATTTAGGAAGTAGGCCAGGTGTGGTGTGTGTCTTTAATCCCAGCACTCAGGAGGCAGAGGCAGGTGGGTCCCTGGTGTTCAAGGCTAGCCTGGTCTACAGAGCAAGTTCCAGGACAGCCATGGCTACACACAGAACAACCCTGTCTCAGAAAACCAAATAATAATAATAATAATAATAATAACAACAACAACAACAAACAATTTAGGAAGTAAACAGTTCAAATAGCTTCAGGAAGTCCCTGAAACTGATGAGCTACACTAGGCTCCTTCCTTCCCAAGTTTTTCTATGCAGTAAGGACTGATGAGAGACACTCCCAGACAAACTGAGCTACTCAGAAGGGATTCAGATAAGCCACGGCGCTTAAAAGAGACACTCCCCAACCTGTGGAGCTGCCTGAAAGCTGTGCTTTAAGCCCCAGGTTTCCAGCTTTTTTGATCTATCACCCGTGTTGGAGTAGGCTTTGGTGATAGAGCTAACCTTGAGTCATTTCTATAAGTAACTCATCTATAAGTAATTCTTCACATATAGTACTGTAAGAAACTGCAATAAAACACATTTGTTCACCAATTGGATATTGGTGGTGTCTTCACTTTGGCTTGTCATCAGTTCCCCGTCTGGGGTGAGGATTTATCTCTTCATGTATCTCTAGGAATACTGTGACATAACAGTGCTGCAGCCCGAACAATTTCTTTGGTATATGAGGGGGTAACCTAAATATGTGTTAGCATTGTCAAATATAGTTACTTTAAAACTATTCCTTGGAATGCCTTTGAGGCCCTTTATATGTGCAGATTTCTAGGTGGATTAACAGTAGAATACTGGTCTCAGTGCTACTGAAGATCACATGACAGGGAATTCTAAACTGTCTTCATCTTAACCTGAAGGCTGCTGGAGACACTTGTGGTTCTATAGGATTGCAAGTCGGCTCCTACAAATAGTTCATCTTTTTGCTCCACAGAGCCCCATGGAGATCATAACTGTGTGGCTAATCCAAACCTTAATTTTTAGTCTGATATCTCTGTCCTAAAATATTAGTACACTAATACACCTTACCTCAGTTGTATTTTAAAACTATTTTGTAATATTGCATTTATTCTCAGTGTCAGATTCTCATCACACTGCTTTTCAAGCTATTTTTTTCTTCTCTTTGGTCTTATAGGAATACAAGTTATTAGAATTCTATCTTGATCCTTAAGAACTTCCTGATAAAAGAAAAAGTTAAGTCTTTTAAGCCATGTTCATACCTCATATGCTGTTATCTAACACTTATAGAAACAGTAGTGTGAGGTGAGAATACAAGTTAGAGAAAATATCTGTGGTGATGGGGTCATGATCACACTCTTCTCTAAACTCAAAGAGGTATAATGTAAAAAGGTATATAATTTAATATTTGATAGGTGATAATAAACCTAGAAACTTCAATAGAATCTTCTTATATCTTTCAGAAGCCATTTACTTCTGGTGGTGCAATCTGTAGATTAAAGGGGAAAATGTAGATCTATGCATTATGGAAACACTTAGCATAACCAGAGAAATAAAACTGTACGGCATTAAAAGATGGATGTTGAAGGAAAGAGAGAGAGTCTATTTTCTTGAGCAATGTGTACCCTGGTTAGTTGTCCATATTCTTACGGATGACTCAGACTAGGCACATATGGGCACCTCTAGTTGGACTCAATGGGTTAAAGAAAGACACGAATTTGGGGAAGAGATATGGAGAGGTCTAGGAGAGTTAGGTAGGGAAAAGACAGGCAGATGCCATAAAAATGCACTCTATAACATGTATGAAATTCTCAAAAAATAAATTAAAAATATTTCAAAAGTATTGCAGCCAAAAAGAATTTAAACTGTGTATCCTTCCAGATTCATTTTAGGACACACTGATTCTATTCCATGAAGTTGGGATTAAGGGGTATACTATAAAAACACAAATTTTTAAAGGTGTACACTGTTAAGGAGAGGTTTTCCAAGTAAGGGGTATGAGAAGAGAACTCACTCTATATGATTCATTATTTTTGGTGCTAAATGTGCTCTCTAATCAAGAAAATGACAGTGAATGGTGAGTTTTGTTATATTCCTGCTCATAACGGGTCAGTATGTGATCGTATCATGTGTAAGCATAGCAATACTTTGCCATGTCATCTGAAGCCGGGTTAGGTGGGTAGCCCTGCTCATGAGTTCACATGTCAGAGCAGTGCTGAGTCCCTATAAAGATGTTTGACCCTTGCTTTCAGAGGGGTGAAAGTCACTGAACCACAACAGCATCTGTGGGGAAAAACCACGCATGCCCTGTGCCCTTCTCTCTGCTCACATTCATCTTCATTTCTTTGCTAACCGAGGAGATACCTGTCCAATGGTCAAGTTCAAAGTGTAAGGCCCCCTATGTTATAACAGCCTGGCCTTCTTCTGGACCAGATGTTGTGGTTTTCATGTTGTGGTTGTATCATCATGGAATGGTGTTTCCCCTGAATGTTTTATCCTTCCTTCTTTATACTTTCCCCTTATTTTCACTGCTTGGAAGCTATTGATTTAGTGAATTCAAGTCCTACACAGTCTATTCTAACATCTTCCATTTTGGGCGGACCCAGGTTAACAGTCCACTGAAGCCAAAAAAAAAAAACAGTGTGAGGATAATATTTATAGGCTTTACAGAAAGATATAGAGAGATCCACTTAGGTCTCTAAGCTACTGCTTCAACATTAGTTTTTCCAGAGAATTCCACCTGAAACATAGTCCGGGTATAGGTATTAAGGAAGTAATACTTTGCTTTTATTAGCATCTTAGAACTCCATACAAAGAAATGTTGATGGAAAATATGATCTAAGACTTTCCAAACTTACCAACCAAGATGCCAATGAATATAATTTAAAAATAAATGGGGCTGAAGGGATGGCTCAGCAGGTAAGAACATGTGTTGTTCTTACAGAGGACCCATGTCTGATTCCTAACACCCATACCAGTTGTTCATAACCACCTGTAACTCCACTTACATCATTTCTAATGATTCTGGCCTGTGCGGGCCTCTGCACATATGTGCCCTTCCCCCCACATCATTAAAAAGAAAGTCAACCTTGAAAAATTAAAATGAGTAATAAAGAGTATTGACACTTTAATTGATGAATTGACATGGTTGTCAAACTACTTCCTAAAAGAACAATGCCTTGCCTCCAGTAGCCTCTGACTCAAGCAGCTTGGAAAAAGAGGACCCTTTGTATCAGGGAGACTAAGCTCAAAACTCCAGGTTTGGGCTAACCATGTTTATATATATGTGGGCAAGTAAGCTACTGCTGTTGATCCTACACTGACCACCATGGACCGACAGTTCTTGCTTTTATTGTGGAGTAAAGCACACTACCACTCAACTGTGTCCCCAGCTCTTAAGTTTAACTTATGTTTAAAATTTTATTTTAATTATGTGCATGTGAGTGTTTTTGTTTGTGGGTATGTGCACATGAGTGCAGTCTAAGTGGAGACATGAAGAGAGTGTCCGATCACACAGGACCCACAGTTCTGGGTGGTTGTGAACTTCTTGACATGTGTACTGGGAATCAACCTTGGGTCTTCTGTAAGAACAGCAAGTGCTCTTAATCGCTGAACTATCTATCATTCCACCGTAGTTCTAGCTTACTAATCTAGTTTGTTTATCAGGTATTTGTGGAAAAATTGGGGATCATCTGTGAGGAAATCATGGACAATCATAGAACGTACATTCAAAGTATCAACAATCTAACATAGTTTAATGTATAGAATGCATATTAAAACAAGGACTTGTAATCTTTTTCGATGAATGCTGTTTCTTCCTCAGGAAAAAATGACATTTTAGTGAAAAAGCAGACCAAAAAAACATTACCAATATTTTTATATAAAAAGGGATATTTGACAGTCTCTCTGCTTTACTTATAATAATGATGGTATTACTAAAAGCCAGATAATATATTTCTATTGCCTCTGTACTGTTTATATTGTAGTAGGATTTGCCCTTCACCAAATGTAACCCTTGATGCTGAGAATATTCATGCACCATGAGTAAAATGATTTTGTTTTTCCCATTTTCTCCATATTACCTGTGATATTCTGGGAATTCCATTATTAGAAAGTCTTTCTGGTCCATTAACATGTATATTTTTCATGTATAAATGCTTGTCCCCTGGAAATCTATTAAGTGGTTATCAGATGTGGCTATCATAACAGAGACAGGTAGTTGTTTATTTTTTTCAACAGATATTTGATAGCACGGCATTATCTAGAAGAAACAGGAATGCGTTCTAGTAGCATTACATTTTTCAAAAAGCATATTTATGATGGTCCTATTATAGGCTGTGCATTAAGTCAGGTGCAGGAATACAGTGATTAAAATCCAAGGGTATGACCCTCTTTGATAGGAAAACTGTAACCTGTGGGAGAGGGGATGGCTATCAGACAGATTATCACATAAAGCATGCAGAGTGAAACTGTGACATGTTCCCGGAGGAAGAAACAGCAGTTGCTATGAGAGTGACCAGGGAACTTGCTATCAACTTTCCATGCAGAGAACATGGGTCCCATAAGCATAGGACTGTGGTGTGTGCAGGGACTGGTAAACAGAGAGGGTGTGCCAGAAACTACTCCAAGGAGTGACAGCAGAAAGGATGAAGTCCTAACCCTCTGAAATACCACTGTCACCTCCAAGGAGAGTGCAGGAGGTGACAGAAGGCAGGAGAAGAGGGTGGAAAGGTAGCCCAGTTAACTGTACTGAGTTGCATTTCTCAATACCATGAGGACCAATGGATGTTCACAAAAAATATACCCCAAAACTCCAGTAGCCAACAGAAAACGCTGGGATCAGTGAAAGCAAGGAAAAAGGTGGGAATGGGCAACTGCTACATTAATAAACGAGCAAATGGATAAAGGATAATTTTTACCCTTTAAAAAAGCCTGATTGTGAAATCTGTTGACATTTCATTAGTGTCTAAACTTGCAACAGCTAAGAGGACATCAAGCGTGTGGCCATTATACGCATTTCCATCTAGCAAGATTGTGAGCTGTCCATCAAAGCTTTTAACCAGATAAGGTCTCCTAATCAATCTTTCAGGATTTTTAGAAAAGACCATTTTCAACCATGCTGAAGTTCTTTTAGCAAATGTCCACTCTTTTGATGCTGTCTACCGGGTTCTCCGTGTTCACTATGCAGACCGACTGCAATGTTTCTGTTTCTTTCAGCCTTTCTGCCTTTCTAGTATGTGGACACTGCAGACATTTGCTTCCCACTGCTCCGATATTGTATCCACTGGGTGGGACCTCAGTCTGTGACAACTTACAGTCATCTCTTTCATTGATTCTCGGTTGACTAGACAAATCACTCGTTACATGTTGTTTACCACAAATTTATCCTAGAATATTGTTTTAAGGAGCTTTCTTTGATACTTTTCTTTTAAATTTTTAAAATTGTAAAGTTTAAAATTCTAAACTGTAAAATTCTTATTTTTTTCCTGCTCTTGAATTTAACAAATTTGTTAGGGTTATAGTATGTATATTTATAAATTATAATTTAAAATTAGAGTTACAGATAAAGCCACTTGAGCACAAAAGTAAGCTACTTATGAGCTGTTCAAGAATAAAACTACTTCCCTTGTTAATGGGTAGAAACTTGCATTTCCTTTGGCTCGGACACTAGTTAGATTGAACACCCTAAAGAAAATCTGTATAAGCAAAACCAATTACAATAAAAGGTAAGTGTGAGGTACCGGTCAAGGAGCCGGAGATAGTTAGTGTCCAGTATAATAGTATATTACTTGTATTTTAATAAATAAATCATTCCTGAAGACCAGAGGCAAAGCTAAAGCCACTGGAGGCCAGGTAATGGTGACACACACCTTTAATCCCAGGATTTGGGAGACAGAGGCAGATGGATCTCTGTGAGTTCAAGGCCACCCTGGGCTACACAAGATCAATGCAGAAACAAATCCAGGTGGTAGTGGCTCACACCTTTAATCCCAGCACTAGAGGGAATATAAAATGGGAGGAGAGATAGGCTTAGTCTGCTTAGTCTGCTCAGCCTTGGTAGAGGTAAGAATTCTCTAGTGGTTTGGTTGCTTTGCTTTCCTGGTTTTCAGGTTGAACCCCAATATTGGTTTCTGGGTTTTTATTATTCGTGCTACAGTCCAGCAACCAATTTACAATAACTGTAATACACATTTATAAATTTTAAGGTAGAAGAAAGGGGTTGTAATGCTGATGTAGTCACTGTATTCTGGAAGTCAAAACAGCTTCAGTGTTCTGCACATGATCTGTATAAGGTTGGGCCTATTAGTATTCTGTCATGGAGATGGGGCAGGGGGCTCAAGAGGCCCCCACACCCCCCTGAAGATCTACAGGCAGCCAGTGGTAGCTGCGAGAGAAGAGATTTTAATTTTTCAGGGGTATAAGCACTGGCAGGTTGCCTGTACTCCTGTAAATAATCCCACCCATGCTCCCATGGGCAACCCTCGTGAAACTCATTGGATGACTTTTAAAAAGACAGGAAAGGAGAAATGAGGCTATTTGGTAATAGAAAGGGCGTTGGTGAAAATGAGGGGATCAAAAGAGGGTGATGAATTGCATATGCTCAAAGTACTTTCTATGCATGTATAACAATGTCTGTCACGAAACCAATTATATATTAATATATGCCAACCTAATAACAAACTGCATAAATTATATTGTTGAACTGTGATAAAATCACAAAAGTATTTGGAGCAAGCAAAAGTCCAAAGAAGACTCTAAAAATTATTTTTATTATCATTATTGTTTGAGATTCACATTTCTCTATATCTTACAAAGAACTCAAACTGGTGTGAATCTGGCCTGATGCTCTATACCGGACTACATTGGTGTGAAGCAGGCTTCATGTATTCTTCCTCCTTTACAACCACCGAAACCAGTGTCAAAATCTGATTGGAAAGGGAACCAGAGAGTTATTTTTGAGAGGGGTAATACAACCAGCTAATGAACTAAACGCAAGCTAAAAGTATGGACAATGTGTAGAGAAAGACTTGGCAATTTATTCTCTAACAGTCAGGGAATATCTAATTCCTTCAACTGGTCTCAAAGGACAAAAACATAATAAAAGAAGTTGATTAAAATTTAGGGCTCTGTCTGATAAAAAAAAAGAAGTACCCTGATCAAACAGTAGAGGGTAATAAAGTGAGTTTGAGAGGGAGAGAACTTTTCAGTATTATTGCTGGGATACTTCCCAGAGTAAAGCCACCGAAGTTCAAATGTCTTCCCTCTGATAGCGTGGGCTCACCTAGGTAATTAAGGATAACTTCTGGTCTGCCTTCCATGACTCACTGTGATATAAGCCCAAGTAGTTGCATGTCTAAATTCTGCCAAAACGTGTGAGCCTGATAGTAAACCAAAGAGGTGGACTTTTCTCAGTAGTGAAATCACTAAGGACCACAGTTTTAAATAGAGTTGTAACCATAGTTAGACATTATGTGGGTCATTGTCCAGAGCCACCTCATTATTTTTTGGAACTATTTATTGTTTATTGTTATTAACATGTTTTCATAAAAATATTTTCATTTCTATAGAAAACATTACTGCATAAGATAACTTATATGTTTCTAAGCACACATTGCTAAAGGATAAAATAACAATCCATGTTTCAAGCAGAAGGTAGTTGTGTCACACAGGCAAGGCACATGCGGATTCAGAACCAGCACCAATAAGGCTCTCCCATGGGCCCTCCTAATTGCCAAGGAGTGGGGAAGCATAGAAACGAGAATTCTGGGTATCGGCAGAAGCCTGTGCTTCAGCAGAACTGCAAATCCTTCACGAAAGAGTCATGCAACTGCCTGGGAAAGCCAGAAGCTGAAGGATAACCAGGAAAAGGCATATTGGGTTCAGTCTTGAACAAAACAAGAATACAACAAGACAAAAAGGCAAAGCTCTAAATTGATAAAAAATAAATACTGAGTTATTCGTTCCATTTTGAGAGAAATCTGGATGGATTTTAATTATTCCTGTTCATGGGGAAAGGTTAAATTAATAAATACTTCAGTTTTCCAGCTATGGTTCAGCTGGCTAAGATCATTGACTCTGGTATGCCTTCTACCACCATCAAACGAGGCAAGTAGCTGGGAGGTGAATCTTTGTGTTGTGACTAACATGCAAATTCAAGAATTCCACTACCCAGGTCTCCATTGGCCAGCTTGGTCTTTCTACTGATGATTCAGCTTGTAGACGTGGCCTCTAGATGAAATGCAAATGGAGTAGATTGTGTTTTCATGACAACCCACAGCATGTGAATTATCTGGGCTCTTTTGTTCATTTGTTACCTAACATGGCTTCTCTCTGTCCTATTGACTGACAGATGTCAAAATTAAGATATTTTCCCTCTTCATAATGAACGCTTAAGTTCTATCAAAATACTACTTGGTTTTTTAAAATCTAAATCCACTAACAGGAATCTACCAGAGCTACAGAAATATTGAAAGGACATTAAAACCAACACCAGCCTCGGTGAGATGACTCAGTTGGTAAAGTTGCCTACTGCCAATCCTGACAGCCCAAGTTTGATCCCCAGAATCAAGGAGGCAGGAAAGGACTGAATCTGACTTCTATGTGTGAGCTGTGGCACATGGGTGCTTGTATGCACATATGCACACACACAAAATAAAAACAATATTAATGAAAAAATAAGACTATTTATTAGTTACCAATGTAATAAACATCTATTTACTGTGTGCCTGTGTTAAATGTTCACACATATTAATTACTTTTCTACTAACAGCAACCAAATAAGGTGGAAAATTAAAAATTAAAAATGCACACTTCTGCAAAAAAGTATCTTTCTCATGGCTATAATTTAGATGGATTTTTAGTTTAAAATTTATTTGAGACTTATGAGTTTATATAAAATCTCAAACTATTGAGTTCCACTTTTAAATTTAAAAAGAGAATAAATGAGGGTTTTATTATTGTTTACATATTAACACACAATGAATCAATCCTAAGGATTGATTGACAGCTTGTCACAGTCTATGACATAATTACCTGCCTTGCTCCTGATCTAAACAAGGCAGTGTATAATGGAAGGTATAAGGAAGGTATAATGGTGTCCTTATTTCTGGTTCCCTAGTATAGGTTGCTAGGTTTTATGTCATCTTCCCCTAACTACAACTTCTGTGGAACTGAATTTCAAATCACTAAAGCTTCACCTATGATTTGGGCCGACAGCCATGGTTATCCATCTAACATTTCTAACTGACAATCATTTCCTATTATTCTTAAACCTAGCATGATAAAAGCTGGGGTCATTGTCTGGCACTCTGTTTCAATAGCATTCCAAAAACTTTACAGTTGATAGGTTTCCAAATATAGCAAAGCCCCTGTTTTTGCCTCACACTTCATGCAACAGAGATTAAATTTTTCAACCCTTTGTTTGTATCTTTGCTGGCTTCACCCAGCAGGAAACTGGAGTGATGCTTTCAAAGGCGGACAAGGCATGCACCCATGCAATGATACCTGAGGGACTTTGGAGGTCACCAGGATAATGTCTTCTCATAATACAATAATACCTAAGGGAATGTGAGACTACCAGGATCCTATTTCTCAATACAATGGTACTTATATGAAGGCAGAGGCCACTAGGATCTTGCTTTCCCATAATGCAATGGTATCTAACAGAAGATGGAAGCTACCTGGGTTCTGCATTCCCAGAACACCATAATACTTAAGGAAACACTCCAGGACACCATTGCCACTGGGGTGAGATAATAATCCTTCAAGAATTTAGACTAAGTAAAGCAAGTTTAAAGTCACAGCAAAAACAATCCCATAGTGTTAGCTAGTATTTTAGGGATTTCCAATTGGCACCAGCCTGTCTTCAAAATCCATCACACCAGTCACGAACCTTGTACATCCACCAAATAGGACAGACAGACAGTTCTTATATTCAAGTGATTGCTCCTGACCAAAGTGTAATAAGAATAGCCAATCAATGTATCAAGTGCCATTTGACATATGCTAGCCACAGGACAACATGTTTTTACTCTCCAGTCCTATATATTGTATATGCCATCCTCTCGATCACTTTATTAGCTAAATGAAACAAGCACAAGAGGAAAGATGGCTGCAATTATCACATCTTCTACTCAGATCCTAAGGACCGGTAGGATGGACAGGGATTTTTCACTTGCTGTGCTCTGAACAAACCTATTGACTTGATGCCATGGGACACATTATTGTCTTCTCCCACGAGTTTTTCTTTTCTAAGTCTATGGACAGTAGCATTAATATTTTGTCAGACTTTTACTAGGCTTGTGCTATCTGCTCCACTGGTCTGAAGAGTCCAGATGCTAGAGAAACTGTGGGTATCCTATCGGCAGGTTTAGTAGAGTTCTACTGTAGTTGAATTGAGAACAAACACAAAATTTCTAGCTATTAATCTATAAGTGTGATGCATTGCCAGTAGGGAAATGCTCAGTGGTAGGAGATAGAAAGATTTTCTAATCAGTGGAAAAATCTGGGCCCAGCTTTGAAAGTAACAACACAAATGGGTCATCCTGATGAAGATGAGGAAACAGCACTTTGCCTAGGCTGTAGCTCCCTGTGAGAGGCAGAAGAAAGTTGCAGTAAGGACTGACAATTACGACCAAGGAAATGTACCAGGTAGGGACCCAGACTGAGAGACTACTTTCCCAAGTGTGAGTTCAGGTGCTTTCTTCAGCAGATCCCGAGAAGAGGGGCTGTGTAGGGAAAGTGTGTTGCTCAACTTTCTCATGGTAGGATCTAGTGAGCTAGACACGTGTGTTATCTCACAGGAACGTCATAGTTCTCAGCTGGGGCAGTCAGATTCTCCAAGATCATCCAGAGTGGACAGTAATCTGTTCATTTAGGATTTTTCCAGTTTGATGCCTAGAATTCTGCAGCTTAGAAAATCCCTCTTTTTCTACCTTTGAGCATCACAAAGTTTTATGTTTTTGGCACTCTACTATAAAATTATCTGCCCCCCTCATGGATAAAAAGTTGGAACACATTAAATGATTCTGTGAATATAATATAATGTGACTGAAATTCATTGCCTGTGGTTTTCAAAACCATCAGTGAGACTGAGATACTGTAATGGCGGCTTTGAATCTACCTATTTCAAATACGTATCCCTCAGTCACTTTTATTATATGGATGGATTATACCATGACAATGTCACCTTTCTGAAAAGGTTTGTACTTGGATTGTTCTAACAGCGATGGTTTGTACACACCTCAGGCTCCAGCCTTTCCTACCTGGAATTGTTGAGTACGGCATCAGGATAATGAGCTGGAGGTACAATGATGCCTATCGTGGCTGACAGAGTTGTGTGAAAGTCCTCAAAGCAAAAGCCATGCCAGGCATGTCTGAGTGCACCTGCTGGAGGAGACTAGTGTCTCTCTAAACGTTATGTCTTTCATGCTTTTGACAGATGACTCTGCCCTAGTTGCTAAAACCTATACAATGTTGTGACTAGAAGCTCACTGGCTTCCCTCTCATTTTCCTCTCTATTTGTTCAACTGCGATTGTTTTTTTTTTTTATTTCAGACACTTTTTTATTGTTATTAAAAAA
>LOJH01014819.1:0-14510 GCA_001685095.1 Ellobius talpinus
TGGAAAGTTTTAATAATAAAGAAAATGAAAAAAAATAAAAAAATGAATTCAACCTACTTAGGAGAGAAATAAAAGAAACAATTCTTAAGCAACTCTTCAGAAATGACTCCTAGTTACTTGGAAGGCAGAAGGCAGCTCAACCTTCCAGGGGTTACACTCCAGCCTACTCTTGCATTTCATAATAGGAGGCAGTTTTCAGAAGTTGACTGAATTAGGGCAACTGGTGAGTGGACCTGGAACTACACAGAGAACTGAAATATGATTCAAAATTTACTAAGCTCAGCTTCTCATATATGTCAGTCACATTTCCAAATGGAACTTGGGCAACTTAAATTTATAAGTAGAGTTTGTACTGACGCATAAACATAGGTAAAATGATAGAATAACTGCTATACCATATATTGCCTTATTGTTTACATATGTGGTGTTGGAAAAATATGAATACAGTCTTTTTACAGTCTTCAAAGCAATCTAGTCTATCTAATGACTTATAAGGACTTATTAGTGTAGTTTTACTTTAACATACAGTTTGTCACCCTTTAATGGTGACACACAACTTTAATATTGTCACTTAGGAGGCAGAGGCAGGTGAATCACTGTGAGTCTGAGAGCAGGTTGATTTAAGTAGTGAGTTCCAGGACAAAAAGAGGCACAAAATGAGAACCTTTCTCAGGAAAAAAGAGAAATAGTTTGCAAAGACATTAATTAGTTTAGTATAGCCTGCATTTTAATAAACTTAATTTCTTTCTGTGATGTTTTAACTGTCATTTCTCATTATGTATGTGCATAGATGTCAATCTCTTGTATCAGTAACTTAATTATTGAGATCATGACTGTTTAATATCTTATTCAGTGATTCTTTAACTACCAAATTGTCTGTCAGTTTCTCAAGGAGGCTTTAGACAGTGAGCCTATTATTAAAGGTAAATAGAAATCTAGCTTTCTCTTTAAACACACAGCCTCATTTAGAGTAACCAATAATGCCTCCTTCAGTGTTTGTTTTGAGTCAGCATGTACATTTGATTAGGTCAGAGTTCATTATGTTGGAAGGAAGGGGCATATGTCAGAAATTCATTACGACAGCATGTGCTGCAAAGTAGATCTCTTAACAGTGACTTGAGTTTTTGAAAATTATTGCTGTCATTCCACAGAAGCAGCTAAGAAGGAACAGTGATTATTGGCCCGGTAACCTACTTGGTACAGGTTATTAAATATAAACATCTATTTCTTAAAAAAACATTATGGAGAAAATTCATCTAGTCTTTTACTTTTCATAAATGCATACTATGTTATCTTCTTAAAACACATAAGAGCCATTTTTCTAGCATAATGAGAAATCAAAATGTAAAATTTGAAGATAGATCATTAATCCCATAAATATTAACAAATGTTCAGTGATGAATAGCAATGTGATCTTGGATGAACTATTTAAAACATTGAGGCCTTTGTATTTTATCATTATTAAATACATAATTGCTACCAATTTTTATATAATTAATAGAAATACTTATTGGGTTAATGGGAGTACTAGTTAATATAAATTTTCATAAAATGATTTTTCCTTAAATTATACTTATGTGGCCTGTGTTTGTTTGTGTGTGTATGTATGTCTATGTATGTTAGAGAAATAGAAGTGAAAGAGGGAAAGAAAGAGAGAGAGACTCTTTTCCTTTTTTGGTGTGCCTTTCTTGATGTGTTTGTATGTGTGTGTGATGTGCATATCTCTGAACAACCTCTCAATGGTTCATGTGGTCAAGTTTCTATTCTTTTTTCCTCTATCTCTATAGTTTATTTTTTTCTTTTTGAAACATATTCTCTCACTGCACCCAGAACTTGTCATTTACGAAGACTGTCTGGCCGTCAAGTTTTTTGTTCCTCTCTTCCTCCATCATCACCTCTGGGGTCATAGACACATGACATTAAACTTCACAGTTATAATTCTTTAGTGACAAAAACTAGCAAAACCACAGGATAGTTTACCGAATATGACAATATGAACTAATGTGCAACACAAACGGTAGCATATTTTATTAGTAGGTAGTCTATATGATTTATGATAAGATCTTTAATGAATTTAAAATTTCTTTCCTTAAGCCACTCATGTTGAGGATTACCCATTCTCACAAGCCATTCAACTATATGCAGTTAAATCCCTGGGTATTTCCATAGGAGTCCTACCTATGCTCAAAATCATTTAGCCATTTTAACATTTATCACAACTGCCGGACCACAAGACACCAAGAAAACAACTCCATTTGTTCTTAGTAAAATTATCTTGAAAATTTATTTTATACTCTTCTTTGTTTATATCATAACCTCCCAGTTAAAATAGAAAGGCTGCCATGAAGGCTGAATAATCAGACGCTTAACAAAAAAGGAATCTCACACTAATTCAGAAATAAGAAAACAAATCGGTGTTTGTTAAGGGGTAGACTTACAAAGTCAAGATGTTCTGCTTGAATGATGGATGAAGATCAGATGCAAAAAAAAAAAAACTAACAGCCAAAACGAGGCCCAGAGACAAGCAGAGAGAGGAAGGAAGGGGCCGGACATGCTTCCACATCCAGGTAAATATTCAATGAGGCCACACCCCAGTAGGCGTGTATGTATTAGCTGTAAGCTTTTTGCAACACTGCCATTGGTTTATAGATGCTCTCCTTCTATATTATTAGGCTTTACTTCTTGACAACCCTTCAATTTTTTTTACAATATGCTTTCTAATTGTGCCTGCTTTTTTACTTCTTATCCCAAATAGCTAGAAGTTATTAAGTATGTTTCAGTAGAAAAGTATTAAATAAACATTTTGATAACCCAGATACAATGTGGTTGATTGTGGATTTGTGATGGTTTCGAGGTTTACCAACAATTACTGGCCAACTATGAGCCACTGATAAAATTATATATATATACACATATATATATATACACACATATATATGTGTGTGTATGTATATATAGATATAGATATAGATATATGATGTCTCCTGATGGTCCAACATAGTAGGCTGAAATTAGAAACCAGATATCATATTATATATTTTGGAACCTAGGACCACAAGCTGACTTTGTACAGGGGATAGACTCTTAGTAGATTCTCTTGGTTTTAAATGCACATATTGATACATAGAGAGAATATTTAGCTGTTTTTTTCAGGTATGGTGGCTTTTTACTATACTTTCTATGATTCCTTTTAATATTGTAATATAGATAATTTCTAAAATACAGAATAGTGTAAAGAATTATTCAGTGAAATTCATACAAATACCTAGACTCTATACTCCATTGTGTTTGTTTCCTTATAGAACTGGCCATTTACCCAGTGCTTTAAGAATCTTGGATTGCTTGCACTCTAAATGTGTGTCCCCTGCGGTATTATTTGTTCCACTTTTAAATATGGTTTAGTAAAGACATTAGAGACACTCTTAGACCAGCCAAATCACCTGTGAACTGAAGTCCTGGATAGTTGCCTCAACAGTGAAGAGAACTAAACTCTTTTTCCAGAAAACTGGGTTTGGATCCAGCACCCTGCCAGGTTCTCACAAATGCCCATAACTCCAGTTCCAAGGGATCTATCCAATGCTGCTTTTTAGCCTCAAGAGGTAGCTGAACATCTCTCCAATTTAGACCTTACGTATCTGGCTATGGATCTCTGCACCCCTCTCATCTGCTGCTGGAAGAAGCCTCTCTGATGACAACTTATCAAGGCACTGAAATAAGAGTATAGAATAATATCATTAGGAATTATTTCATTGAGTATTATTAACATTGTTATTATTATTATCACTATTAATATTATTACTATTATTTGTCAGTCGAGCTTTGTTCTATCCTAGATTTCTGTGATAAGAAATTTCTAGTTCCTGGCAGTCAAGACAGGTTTATCTTAATAATGAGCAAGGTCCTATCAAGAGTGGCCTCATATTTCATTTTTACTGAACTTAAGAAGTTTTCCAGCTGAGGTGTGAGTAATCAACTGCAAGGCACATCAAAATTCAACCCAAGGAATTTCTAAGGTATGAAAAAGCAAATAAAATAGTCAAAAGATCAACTGTACCTTCCAAAGTCATATTGTTTTCAAGTTTCATTCTGTCTCTTCTTCCTCTTCTAATATTTAGCTTGGAAGAAATATACTGGGCCCTATAAAAGGTCAGAGACAGAATCCAGACATGTATCTTAAATCAGTAAACTCAACCTTCAACAGAGTATGCAGTAGAAAATCATTAAGGAATTACATGCTCATTGCTATCCCATCTAGGCTTGATTATCTAAGATTTGTAAACAGATGTTCAGTGGCAAAGACCTTTATAAGAATATTGATCAAATTTCACAGCCCTGTGATTCTTCTACTGTTAATAATCCTGAGGGAAATAAACCTTCCTTCTCCTTCCAGTCTCCAGTTTAGTGGTATGATCCTTATTCAGTGAATATTGACAAATAGCTTTTATCTAACTTCCTCCTTATCAAGAACACATATAATTATTATTTTTTATTATATATTCAATCTACCTCCATCCAAGAAGGTGAGAAAGATATATAAAGCATTCCTACAGTAGAGTACTTTTCAATCTGGCTACCCAAGATCTCTTAAAAGTAATAATGATTAGATCTTTATTTCTCAGACCAACCTGTCTGTAGCTAAGCCTCTGGTAATTACATATTATCTTTGTTCTTCTAGAGGAACATTGTAATCAAACATTAAAATTACCCATTAAAAGCATAGCCAGGAGACTTGTATTAACTGGAAGGTAAAATTACCAAAAGTTCTCCTTAGAGTCCCTTTTACCTCCCCTCGCTTCCCACCTTATGTCCTTTAAAGGCACGCTATAAAAACCTTTGCCTGCATTTAGTTCCCTTCCTTAGTGACAACATCCATACTTTAAACCAATTTGCCTCCGCATTAAATTTTAGAGAATTATTAAAGACTGTCAAATTCATTGAAAAAAGAACCTTACATATATATATATATATAATTTAATTGAAAGTAATATTTATATAGCATATTCTTATCACAGTTTCCTTTCTTTCTTCTCTATGTTCTTCCCATCTGTCCACCCATGTAACACCATGCCATCTTTCTCTCCATCTTTAGCAAAAACAGTGGCTAATAAAAATAATGCAAGCACACAAAGACACACACAGAAACAACATAAAAATGCAAATTCGGAAGCCATAATATACAGAACCATGTTTCTTAACCAAGAATATAGTTGGTAATTACCACTTACTTGGTTGGGGAGTGGAAAGTAGCGTTGGGGGATTGGAGTACAGGGGATATCAGTGTTAAAAAATCCCCTTGAAAAGAACTTCTTATCATTCCACTCTTCCCCTATAGCCATCAAGAGATAATGGCCAACTGGATTCATTGCTGATGAGGTTAAGTCATGGAAAGTAGGTCCACTAGGGCTAGCATCTCCCATAGACTCTGAAAAATGACCTTAATTAACTCTCCAAATGAACAGTTGTATAACATTTTACTGGTCACCTGTTCCTTATTATAATGCCATGCCTTCTGCCTGGACTCTGTGCTAACTGACCTCTTCTCTGCCTTCACATACCCACAGTGAAAATACAACAATCAATACAAATACAGATCTGCAGACTGAAAACAAAACAAAACAAAACAAACAAAAAATAGACCCAGAGAGATGTTTGATAGGTACTTTCAAATGTAGAGGGAAAAAATGCACAGATGAATCCAACAGAGGTTGCCTATGTCAGACTTCTTTATGTTGAGAAAAGCAGAGCCTTCACTACTCAATATAATTGCAATGATGGTGATGTTTAGATGGATCTGCCCTCATCTACATTAAGCATCACTATATTTCATTTTTTCAGAATTATTTGCTCCTGAGGAAATCTATTAGACAGCTACTAAAGACACTAACATTCAATACTAGCTGCTATCAGAATGGATTAGAAGTTCTTTTACATTTCATATGAATGCAGAGACAAGTAAAAACTATAAATCATCCTAATAATTTATCTATTATACATAATAGTTTTCCATTAATATAACCACATACCTTATTTTTCAGTCATGTCACAAATGATAGATCTTTGGCATAGTGACACCCTTACTGGTATACTCAAAGTCCTTCAATGATTCAACTCATGAAATTTCCTTAAATCTAAAGTCCAAATGCTGTGAAAATGGTTAATTTATAACTATGTTACTTTAGATACATTCATAGTAATTTTTTGTATATTTGTACTGTTATGAAAGATCAATGTTAGTGCATTTATCTATTAATTATATTAATTACTGATTTGCTTCATATAATCTAAAATTTCAGATTCAGAATACTCCAGACACCACTATTTCTCTTGGCTTAGAATTGGATCTGCATTTTATTGGTGAAAATAAATTGTATCTCTTATAAACTTAGAGACTCCATTAGCGTTTGGCCCTTCCTGCTTAGCTGACATCTTAATTTAAACTATTTTGCAGTTTACCCACCCTCTGGTTATCCCATCACAAGGACTCATGATGATTCTTTCTATATAAAATTTGTGCATCTATTAAACCCTCATCAATTAGTTATCCACACTTTTAGATCTAGCATATCCCAAATTCTAATAGTTAGTTAATTATATAGGGATAGTGACCAGTTCTTCTGAATAATCATATTTTGTATAAAACCTAGAATTTATATCAAATAGAAGGTTCTTGCTAACTTAGCTTTTCACACACACAAACACACACACACACATTTCCGTGTCATTTCACACACACACACACAAACAAACACATGAAATTATGAAATCACCCTGAGGGTTGAGGCATCCATTATAGAAGAACAGGAAACTTATCATCATTATGGTCTCATTTGTTACTTTGGGCAGTACTTTAATTCTTGTGTTACTCAATAAAGAATGAAAAAAAGGACATGTTACTAAACAATGTGTGTTGTCATTTTTACTCTCCAACTCTTCACATGGCGGTTCTCCAGACGAGCAGGAAATCCTGATGGACGCTATCTGAAATTCAGGAAGAGCAAACTCTTAATTTTGACAGTGTATGACAGGTTTAACTCTTCTTCCATATCTGACAAGATTTCTGTAACAAATATATTGAGAGCACTTTACTGTAGTATAAGGAAGTGACATGGAACTTTGGAGAAGAGATGTAGGCATGAGTATACTCACAAGCAAATAAAACCTAAATGGTATAAATTTACATTAACACTTTTATAATTGACTAAAACTCTAACACTTATTGAATTCTGGGTATGTGCTTTGATTTCAAGCATTTTTTATAACTTATTCTTACCATAGATAAACTTCAATGCAAAGATATTTACTAACATTTTTTCAAATAAGGAAATAATCTTTTTGGGAGCATAATCTGGATTGTTTAGGTTTGTGTCACATTTGTAGATGTGATACAGGAATACAATATTCTGTAAAACTAGAGAAAAATGCCACAAACACTTTAGTGCTGAAATAAATTCACATAACTAATACACTGTAGAAAAGTAAAAAAAAAACATAAAATTAGTTGCAAAATATAAAATATTTTCTTAAGGCATTTAAAAATTCAATATTAGCCCAGAAAGAATAACTAAAGGCATAAGAAGTCTGGTTTTGATTTACCCTTTGGTTTTTAGATATCCACATGGCACTACTTTCTATCATTGTCCAAATTTTGCCTCAATGTGTTAGATAGCTATCCTAGCAGACTTGTTGTTTAAAGAATTTTCCTGTCCTGGGATTTATATCTCTGAGATTCCTAATCTTGGATGTTACAGTTTGGTTTTTGTGAGTAAAGATTTGATTTCTAAGCAATGACTATAGAAGATCTGGTCCCTATAAACTTGTGAAGCTGTTTCATAAAATAATGATAGGAAATTATCTCTCATTTCATAGTTTTTATTCCTTTATAGCTTTGGACAGTTGAAATCCTGGAAAGGTACATATGTAAGAAGATGAAGCATAAAATCTGTGGAAGGAACAAGAGTCACTTTAAAAACAATTAAAGTTTATGAAAAATACCTATATTTATGTCTATATTAGAAAAAATATAGTATTGTTTCCAATTTTTAATTTATTTTCATTTTGCATGTTTATATAAATCCATAATGTTTTGTTTTTGTGAATAAATGAAATGTGTAATGATCAAACAGTCTAGACACAATTTCTGTCTTTTCAAATATCTCTTGAACGTTCATAGATAAAAATATTTTTATTAACAAATGAACACTACATACATATGCAAGAAATTTTGTGTTATTTCAGTGTTTGAACAGAGTGACAGGAATTGACTGAAGGTCATTAATAATTATCCCCATACAATTATTGTTCATTTGTATTCTTTGAATTCCTTTCATGTACTTACACAGAAAATTCAGTAATTTAATGCAGACATGAAATTTTAATATTAACATATCACAAATGCACACAGCCATAATTTTCATTACAGTGTTGACAATAGCTAAGGGATAGGATTAATTCAGATTCCTGTCTATGGATGGGAGCATATATATAATGTGTTTTTTGTTTTCTGAGTGTGGGAGTGTGTGCAAGTTTACATTGACATTACATTCCTGAATTCTTTTCCCAGAGGAAACTCCATTCCATATGATTATTACAAAGAACTTATACATTAGAATATAAACCATTTCTAAAAATGTAATCTTCTTATTGGCAGCAACATTGAAAGTACTAGTAAACATTCATTATCTTTCTTTTTTTTGGAAAGTAAATGCTTTATTCCAGTGGGTACTATCTTTTTTCTTCATTCGCACAAAAAAACACAGTAGTGAATATTTGGTGATGGTAGTGGTGATGATTATCTTAAGCCATAATACAGACAATGAAAGAAAGATATCTGAAGACAATAAGATATCTTATGTAGAAGCTAGAAAGTGAGTTGGGCACAGAGAGCTGCTTTCGAGCTGGTATTGAGACAAGCACACACTGCCTAGATGTAGAGCAGAATGCTGGCTAGAGAAGTGGTAGAAGTCAGACTTCCCATTGCTGCTACAGACTTTACAACTCATTGCCCCTTAAAAGCATGTGAAGCCTCAAGTAAAATGAGTTTTTCAGAGGCTATCATAATCTGCTTTAGTGAGGATATGACAGAGGTGAATTTGAACACAATAGGACAAAATAGAAGGTGGACTAGGCAGAAGTGTCACTTCCAGCACAGGGAATATTGAGAAGTCCACTCAAGATTCATGCAACTCTCTATATATTTTTCTTTGGGTTCACATTATTTAGCTTCACTAGGATCACGAACTATAGGCTCAGTGACCTTTGTTTATGGCTAGAATCCACTAATGAGTGAGTACATACCATATTCATNTTTTTTTTTTACCGCTGAGATGTGCCAAACTTTCTTTATCCATTCTCCCATTCAAGGGCACCTAGGTTGTTTGCAGGTTCTGGCTATTACAAATAGTGCTGTTATGAACATATTCTTTTGTAGTATGATTGGGCATCTCTTGGGTATATTTCCAAGAGTGGGATTGCTGATCGCCGGGGAAAAGTTGGGAGCATGGAGGTGGGGGTAGAGTGGGGGGTAGGGGAGAGGGGGAGAGAGAAGAGAACGGGAGGATTGGGGAGAGCTTGGGGGAATGGGATGGCTGAGATGGAGGAAGGGCGGATATGGGAGCAGGGAAGAAGATATCTTAATGAAGGGATCCATTTTAAGGTTGGCAAGTGACTTGACTCTAGAGGTGTCCAAGGAGATGCCCCAGCTTGTTGCTTGGGCATTAGAGGAGAGGGCGCCTGAATTGGCCCTATCCTACAGCCACACTGATGAATATCTTGAATATCATCATAGAACCTTCATCCAGCGATGGATGGAGATAGAGACAGAGACCCACATTGGGGAAATTTGAAATTGTGACAGTAAAATACAGTTTTAAATAAAGGTTGGGTTTATTCCTGGGAAGACAGATCAGTTGGTAAGGTACTGGATCCGCAGGGTAAGCCTATATGTTTCATCTCCAGCACACACACAAAAATCTGAGCATCGTCTCATTAACCTCATCCTAGCTTCCAAGAAGTAGGAAAAAAAAAGGATTTCTGAAGCTTACTGGACAGCTAATTTGGCCCTATTACAAGTTCAGTGAAAAACCCTGTTTTATAAATTAAGGTGAAGAGTAATGGACATGACATGGTGTGAACTTGTATGTGCTTCCCCACATAAAATCACCACATACAATTTAATATGTAAACATATGTAAATAATAAATGGTAATTTCTAAAAAAATAAAATATGATCAAAAACAGAATATGTATTTAAATTTTTATCAAATCTGTGCAAGTAATTAATTAGAGAATCTTTATTAAAAATAGATAATTTATATTCTATTTTTCTCAGAAGAATAATGTGACTAATAGTAAACTTTGATTTCATATTATAGCTTTTCCTTCATACTTAAAACTCGCTTTACTCCAGTCATATAAATTGGTCATCCCATTAAATCCCTTAGGAGAAGTATGATCTGTATGTTCTGAACGTCATATCTCTTCATCAATAATTCTCACTTATATGAGAAACGTCAAATTCATTTGTTGATATATTCAATTAAGGTGAAACAATAGTCAAAATAGAAGTTATAGCCTCATAAAAACAGTTTGATGCCAAGTTCATCGTCATACCACTCAGTCCACGAAGAACTGCTTTCCATCCTAGCTGGTATGGAGTTATCTATAAATAAGGTGTGAAAAAAATCTATACTGTGCTTTAAAAAGGAAAGGCAATAAGGATAAATGGATAATTTCATGAACATTCAGTAAATTTATTAAGCAATAACAATGTCTTGACAGTCTAAACCATGAATATGCAATATATAATAATGTCTATATATTCAGTTTATGGCCTCATATCAGTTTACTTTTACAGTCTTAGACATTTCAAATCAATTTTTAACATTGGGTAAATACTTAAAAACATGTGCAGTGTTTGTTATAATTTACTCAAAAAGATAGGATCTCATTTTACATACAAATCTCATTTTTTAAAAAAATTTGGAGATTTTCTGTTAATTTTACTGTATCTTTTTTAAATTTTTGTTTGATTTTAATTGAAAATAGTGTTATTTTTGTTCTATGTACTCTGATTGTGGTTTATCCTCCCTTATCTCCCTTCACATCCTCCATGAACCTTCTAATTCCAAACTTTCTTTGTCATAAGAAAAAAGTCTTGGCACCAAATGGTCTAGAACCTGTGAGACTCTGCCTTCTTCAGCAAATACTCCCAGTATATATGTCCACCATGACAACTAGCATCTAAATATGCAGAAAAGTTACTTTATTTTTTTAATGAAAGGAAATCTACAAGCAAATAAAGACAAGCAAAAATAAAACACAACAAACTAAAAAAGACACAAATTAAGAAAAATAAAAAGAGTGCATGAAATGCATACACAAAAACCCAACCAACCTAACAAAAACATAAAAGCAAAAACATAAAATCAGAAATCATAATATCAGTGTGAAGACCAGTAATACAAAAATAAATAATACACAAATAAAGCAGTATAATACCATAATTCTTGAACAAACAAACAAACAAAAATTTGTGTGTTCATTTGGCTTGGGTTTGACCATCTATTGATGAACATGGGATCTGTCCTTGAGAGTAGTTTGTATTCCCAAGAGAAAGACCATGGTAAAACTAAATTTTTCTTTGCAAAGTGTTCTTACTTTAGAGCTAGCTTCTTGATTGAGGATAGAGCTCAGGTCTATTTTCCCATCTCAGTATGGTTTGGATCTGTGCTAGTTCTTTGTATGCTGACCGTGTCCATGATTACATACCTGCACCAGTCCTGTTTTATCTAGAATCACTATTTCCTGAGTGTCATCCATCCATGCTGGGTCTTAGCATCTTCCCACCTCCTCTTTTACATAGATCCCTGAATTTGGAGGGGAGTGGTTTGATGAAGACATCTACCTTAGGATTGAATGTCCCAAGGTCTCTCTCTAGACTCTTTTCAGTTGTAGTTCTCTATGTTAGTACCCATCTCCTGCAGAAAGCTTCTCTGATATGAATGAGTGAGATATTGTTTCCTGGATGTAGTGGAATGTCTGCCAATTTGTTTCTTTTAATTCTGCTTCTTTAACATAACCAATAGTATTTGGTTTTCTACTATGCTTCTTAGCATAACTAATCCCATATTTCTGGCCACAGAGGAGTGTCAGTAATGGGTAATATCTCATGGTTATGGCTTTCTATCTATTCAGATAGTGGTTTGTTGCATCCATAATATGTATCACTACAGCACCAGCTGTTCAAGCAGACAGGTCACAAGTATAGATCCAGGGATTTATGGCAGTGTCCCTTTATTTTCAGTCTTAACTTTGGTGGCATTCCCTCTCAGATCCAGCCTTGATGTCAGTTATATAACTAGCTACAAGTCCTTTCAAACACTTCAACCTTGGTATTATCATTGCTGTAATTAGTGTTCTTGGATTGTCTTGCATTCCACCTTGAAGTGAGCTTAAATCTATCCTAGATGAATCTACTGCTAAAATAGTTTGCTGTGCCCATAAATATTCTATATACTCTTTCATGTAGACTGCCCTATAGCTTCAATTCACTTCATATTCCAATCCTTGTTTCTCTGTAGCCTACAGTTTTCACACCTGTCTTTCCATAGTCACCACATTCCTCAATCATTACACAGAAAAGAGAAAGTTTTCCATTATTAAATCTGAAAAAAGTAACACAAATCCCTAAATTAGGGACTATGTTATTCAATAAACACAGTAAATTCATGAAAAGTAGGTTAGAGAGGAGTGGGTGAGAACCTAAATGATTTCTATTCATAAGATTCCTCATAGAGACAGCTAACACAGACAAGATAACAAAGATGATTCTGGAGTGTGATAAACTCCTTGGTTTTAAGAACTGTGAGCTATAAGAAGTCACTACACAATATTCTCCATTATTCATTCATATTCTACTCACCTCTTTTCATATTCACTTCAAATATATTGAAGTACTGTGCCTATATCTTTAAATCATGTTTATATAGAGATAGCATGAAATATGAATTATCAAGTCTAAATCTTAGGATACATTGTCATCATGGCTCTTTTGCAATTATTAACTGAAATGATTCATATAGTCCTGCATGCTATTGTAGTATGAATTCCAATTAAAGTTTTTGTTCCACTCTTTTAAGCATACTGAATCAATATTCAAGAGAACAGGGGAGAGAACATGTTATTTGAAATTATGAACAATGCATTCAGTATGCATTTATGAGAAATTTCAAAGACAATATTCAATATGAAAAATTAATATATTATAATAAAAGAAGCAAATATAATTGTATTAGAACTGCCATTGGAAGATGGGTTTAATATGGGTATGAACTGGCTGTAATCCTTTCATCAAAGAAAATTGAGTATTATGGTGCTTTCTTTGTAAAAAATAAAGGTTTTCTTCCAAAAACTTTGCATAATTTATGTTTTTAATTGTGTAAACAGTGCTTATATTGCAATAAGAAGTACTTAGAAAATAATTAAAAAGATGTTTCTTATGCTGACTTACCGTCTTAAAAATTGTCCAGTATTCTCTACTTTCAGGATGGGCAGACCCACCAGGGCATTGGTAGTATTCTGTCAATACTGAATAAGTGTTCCACATGTCTTAAGGGAAAATCAATAATTCATCTGAACTTATAATTTTTATTAAATCTAGTAATTGTATGATTTTTTGTTCTCAGATGCAGTGTATGTCTGCAATTTTATAGAACTGAATACAAATCAGAATCAATGAGTGCAAGACTTATTGCTCATCACTCAGTAATTTTGAATCTCTTAGATTTTCAGTCATGAAGAACATTTGAAAACACAGAGTGGCCCGGTGCCCCGCAGCGCCTCTTCGGAGGCTCTGCTGCTGGTCAACGAGGATGTGAAGCGCACGGTGGACCTGAGCAGCCACCTGGCCAAGGTGATGGCCGAGGTGGTCCTGGCGCACTCGGGCAGCGGCTCCTCGTCTCAAGCCAGCTCGTTCGTCCTGGCCCTGGAGCCGGAATTCAAGTTGCGCCTGGCACACCTCGGCGTGCAGGTAAAGGGAAAAGATGAGGAAGACAGCAACCTAGAAGTACAGGAAACCAAAATGAAGGGGAAAAGTGGGAGATTTTTCACAGTCAACCTTCCAGTTGTTCTTGATCCTGGGTCCAAGATCTCGGTTATTGTGGAAACTGTCTACACCCGTGTGCTTCATCCATATCCGACTCAGATAACTCAGTCCGAGAAACAGTTTGTGGTATTTGAGGGCAACCATTATTTCTATTCTCCCTATCCAACAAAGACCCAAACCCTGAGAGTGAAACTTGCCTCCTGAACTGTAGAAAGCTACACCAAGTTTGGGAACCCCACACGATCTGAAGACGCCTGGATTATGGACCTTTCAAAGACATCCCTGCCTACAGTCAGGATACTTTTAAAGTACACTATGAAAACAACAGCCCTTTCCTGACCGTCACCAGTATGACCCGGGTCATTGAGGTTTCTCACTGGGGTAATATTGCTGTGGAAGAGAATGTGGA
>LOJH01014820.1:4542-24467 GCA_001685095.1 Ellobius talpinus
AAGGATGTTTAGGATGATCAGGGACAGATTGTTTAACATATTTTATGTAAGAATTGTAGACACAGTTAACTGCCAAGTCTGACTGTTTCTTGAAGTCCTGGACAGGTGGAGCTCAGGACACATATTCTTGAGCTGTCTAAACTCCTCAGGGTGACCCTCACTTGAAAAACATGATCGAAACAGTATATCTTCCATTCCTATCTCTGCTTGTTCACTCTGTCATGGCTACAAAGATATCGGAGACGCGCAAATATCCTCTCCTCAACCTGTGTGCTGTGTGCGTTACTGACGTACATATGTTCTTGCTTTCAAAATCATACTTTCCATAGTCTCTTTTCTTTCTGTCATTCACTGTGGGAAAGCTGAGTGTGTGGTGCACATGGCTGCTGGCTGACTCCCCAGCATCTGTTCCCTTCCCTGATTCCCATTTGGAGCTCTGCGGTTCCGGGAACACCGACTCCACATTCTGTTCCATATCTTGCTGTGTCTGCTTTGGGCTCCCTTTTATATTCACAGTTGAGGGCTGAGGCTTCCAAGGATTGCAAGGCTCAGCAAGATCTGGTCCACATTACCCCAACCTCATCTCCTGCAGCTCTGCCCACAGCTTTCACCATTTGCCACCTTCCCCTTCAGCCTCCTCACTGTTTCTTGAGTATGCTGGAGAGGCCCCAACACTTCCACCAAGCATCTCTCTGAATAAAACATGCAAAGGTCCTGACAGAGTTGAACACTTTTCTCTAAATCCCTCATTTTTTTACACACAGAAAGAACATTCCAGCAAAAAAAATCAGATTAATTTAAAGCATTCACTATTGAATGCTTCAAGAGGAGTTTGCACCAACATTCTGCCCTGGCAAGAATTTTGGAGGATGTGTATTGAGTCTTTCTTCTTGGGTTCAGAAAGAACAATATGTAATTCAGTTGTGGAGAAGGCTTTGTTGAAAGCAATTGAAGGAGGTATTTACTGGGTGGAGTTTCAAATCTTGTTGCATTTATAAGGTGTCAGCTGTTCTGCCAATAGTCACTTAATGAAAGCTTAAAAATAATAATAAAAAATAATACCCAGAAAGGATGCCAACCTATGCTGGCTTTGTGAACTCAGCTTTCTGAATAGCCTCAAATAATTTAAATAACTATGTTAACTTAACCAGGGGCTTGAAAGAACTCAGATTCTATATGTGGTCTTTTCCCACTGCTACAGGACCGGTGAGAAGAAGCCTATGATTTTGACAAAGGACTTAATATTCTGGGAGTAGAGAAGCTCAAAGCTTAGGAAAGTGACCATAGCTCAGGGAAGGCCCACAAATGGTGCGTTTTGCTTACATTCTGAGTGCTGCCCTTTAAAGGAGCTGTGTGGTTACCACCACCAAACTGAAACATTTTTCACTGCAAAGATGACCCACAGTGAGTTTCACGCAGCAAACAGTTTGGAGGAAGGGTGCTAGCACTCCAAGACTGCCTTGTACAGACTGTTTAATTTCCTGTTTTAAAAACGAGATCTTGAATGGAATTTCTTCTTAAAGGATTGTTTGACTTAAACCTGATCCTCTCAAATGCTTTCCTAAATCCCTGCTTTGAGAATTCAGACTCTGGACTCACCTGAAGGGATCATTTCATTTCTTGGATGAGGGACACACTCTCCATCATTCCTAAGCAACCCGAGAGAGTCCTTCTCTAAAGTGAACGGCGTCGGCAGGTGGACAGAGGCCACTTTGTTCTGTGGGCAGTGAAAATGTATTCTTCTTAACCATGCATCCTGGAGCTGAAATAAGAAGACCCTCTGGCTAGACATGAATGCAAGACAGAATCAAGGTTATTAGCATGCACATTGCTGTTTGTATAGCTGGCGTTCCATGTATCTGGTCTCCTTTTGTTCCAAAATAAAGAGTTACTCTTACTGGCAACCTCAGTCTGGACTTCCTGGTATTGAGCTAAGCTAGGGAAAAACATTATTCAAAATAGAGAAACTAAGGTCAAGATCTTCAGATTTTATTCCGCTGTGGTCAGTTAGCAAAGCAAAAGACCGTCCAGACTATCTACCCAATAGCTCCTCTCCATCTGGCGGAGTCAGATTTCAGGGTGAGCAACGAAGAGTCAGCGTCCAGGCAGGCTCTTTGGGGATCGTGTCTGGATCTGCTTAGAAAAGCAGGTGAGGATGACTCACTTAAACCACAACGCATAAGACCTGAGCAAGCCCAGTTGGAAATGTGTAGGCTAGGCATACTGCAACTCAACAAACGTGAGTTTCCATACAACACAAAGGTAAGTAAACAAGCCCAACAAACTCAGGTAATGGCTGTGAGACCAAGCCATGACTATTTTAAATATAGTTGAATAGAGCGCTTCTGGGAGACATGGAAACCTAGTTAAGTAATTTAGCTTGGTAGTACATGTTCACCCCAGACATCAGAGGTTGCCTGGCAGGTGCTTTGCCTAGCAGGAAACTGAGTACTAAAGTCATCTTTCGCTGTCCCTAAATGAAAATCAAGCTTTGGTGACTCTGACTACTTCATTTGGTAGGCTACCATTAAGTAGTAGTGTTCAGTTGCATAAACGTTCATAGAATTACAAGCCATTCTTGCAGAAGACTCCAAAGAAAGAAAAATAACACGTATTGTAAAAAATTTAATTTCTTATTTTGAAATCATTACTAATTCACATGACATTGTAAGAAACAGTATAGAAAGGTCTAAGATGTTTTATGGTTATTGTGCACGCACGTGTGTGTGTGTGTGTGTGTGTGTGTGTGTACAGATATGTTTGGGTACTCACAGAGGCCAGAGGTTGGCATCAGGTGTCTTCTTCATCATTTCTCTACTCTTTTGAGGCAGATCCTGGAGCTCACCAATTGGCTAGACCAGATGGCCAGTGAATCCCATGATATCTCCTACTGCCTCTGTTTCTACAGAGCTGGGATTATAAGAACATGCCCCTGTGGGTACTGAGGATCTGGCAGGCGCTCATGCTTGCATGGCAAGCACTCTACTGACTGAACCACCTCCCCAGACCCCCAGGCTACTCTTTACTCACAGTCTTGCCTGGTAAAACCCTGTAAGCCTTGCTACAATATCACAAGCCTGAGACCGACATTGCTCCAAAGAGAGGTAGGGCATTCTTCTAGCCATGCCCACTTCTCTCCTACCTGCTCCTTAGCTTAACCCTGAGTACATGATCACCTGCTCACCATTTCTACCATGTTCTCACCAGTATGAAGTAATGGGATGACAGCAGCATGTTCTCTTTTGGGAAAGTTCCAGCTTGTCTTCCAGAGTCTCTGCTGCCTTAGAGACTCAATGGCAATGGACAGTGATTCTGTTTCTGCCCGTCTCTGGCCTGTGGTACAGTCACTGTTCTCTGCTTTAGCTGTTCTGATGGGTCTGTAGTTAGTTCTCATTATGGCTTTAACCAGCATCTCCATCACAGCTGATAATGGGGAATGTACTTTCATGTGTTTCTTTGCCTCAACACAACTTCTTTAGAGAAAAAGGATTGTTTATGTCTTCTTTTTTATTTTCTAATTGGCTTATTGGCTTTTTTAAACTGCTGAATTTGAGAAGTTTTCCTTTTTTATCCTCTAGAGACTAGTTCTTTGTTGGATATATGTTTTTCAAATCTTTTCTCTTAGTCTTTATCTTTTCATCCTTTGTGGAGTATTCTGCAGAGCAAACATTTTAATTTTGGTGAAATCTAACATGCTATTAATTTTTTTACATTTATGGATCACAAGTTTTGGTGCTAAGAGTAAGAAACTTTCCCTAAGATATTTTCCCTGATTTTCAAAATATGAGTTTGTAGTTTTATATCTTCATTTTAATTCATGATTCGTCTCTACTTTCTAGATACTGTATGGGACTTTAGGTTATTCCCCTCCCCCTTGCATCGCTCATCTTTCAGCATAATCAATTACAAATAGCTACTTTTCTCTTTGCAACTGTTTTCCTACTCTGTCAGAATTAACTGGGTAATTTATGGAACTCCTTTTCTAGGTTCTATACTCTGTTCCTTGGTCTGTGTGTCTAGCCACCTGCCAGTACCACAAAGTCTTACTTACTACAGCTATGTAAGTTTTGAAATTGGACTTGAGGATTCTTTCTACCCATTTGCCTCTCTCAAAAGTAATGTAGCTATTCTGGCTTCTTTGCCTTTGCATATAAAATTTAGAATGTCCTTATTTATTTGTATAAAACCTGGGCTAAGATTTTGATAAGCACTGTTTATACTATGTAAATTTGGTTGAGACTTGATATTTTTAAATGTCAAATCTTTGTGTGTGACAACACTTTATGCATTCATTTATAATTATCTCCATTCATACACAGGAGATGTGCTGAAGCTAAATCCCCAGTGTCATGGAATGTGGAGTTGGAGTCTCGGGGAGATAGTTAGATCAAGTGGAGCCCTCAGACTGTATTAGTGTCTTTATTGAGAGAAGAAGTAACATACGTCTCTTTTTGCTCTCTGCCACAGAAGGTAACAAACACAAGGTGGACATCTTTGAAGTAAGAAAAAAAGCTCTCATGAAGCAGGAACCTGGAGGCAGGAGCTGATACAGAGGCCGAGGGGGGGCGCTGCTTTACTGACTTGCTCCTTCTGACTTATACAGTCTGCTTTGTTATGGAACGCAGGACCAGTTGGCCAGAGATGGCACCATCTACCATCGGTTGGGTCCTCAAGCATCAATTATCAGTCAAAAAGATGCCCTACAGATTTGCTTTTAGGACAGTTCTATGAAAGCATTTTCTCAATGGAGATTCTTTCTCCTCAAATGGCCCTAGGTGACAAACAGAAAGTATTTTGGCTGATCATTCACAGTGTTCAGTCCATGGATTACACAGATTTAGGGAGAACGTTATAGTCACAGAGCAGGCAGGAAAGGAGGCTATTTGCCTAATGGGATACAGGAAGCAAAACAAAACAAGAATAAAAAAAATAGAATGAGAGAAGGGGACAGAATAAGATATAGGGACATTTAATCAGAAACCTATTTTCTCCAGTTAGATCCTGTCTCCTAAAGTTTCCAGAAACTGCCAAAACAGTAGTACAAGATGGGAATCAAGCGTTCCACACACAAGCCTGTAGGGACATTTCACATGGAAACCATAACAATGTGCATTATTTCTGTTTGAGAATATTTTAGGTGGAATTTAAAAATTTTTAGTTTACCATTTTACAGTGCCATATGTAGTCTTTTTTTAAAAGTTCTTATATCCAGTAAGCATTTTAAATTCACTTACTAATACCAGAAAATCTTACACAGATTCCTTAGGGCTTTCTATATGACAATAATGTCATATAGCTATGACAGTTATGTTTTCTCCTTTCAAACAGCCACTTAGCACAATGTTGAATGCAGGTGATGCGTGGATATCTTTACTCTGTCCTAGGTCACCAGGAAAAGTCTCTTACATAATGTTGCCTATAGTTATTTTTTATTTAAAAAGGTCTCATTACAAAGAAAAGATCCTCTTGCCTCAGCCTATGTCTTGGGATTACAGGCATGTACACCTGTCTTCAACTGTTCTTATATTGTTGAACTATTTTGTTGAAATTAAAAGGACCATGTGATTTTTCTTATGTGGTCTAGTAATATGGTAGATTATATTGACTGATTTTCAAATATTGAACCAATGTAACATTCCTAAGACAAATCTTATCTGGGCATGTCACACCACCATTCTATCTGATGTTGGAATTTTGGCTACTATTTACTCGAAGATGTATGCATGTATGTTTTTGATATTAACCTGTAGGTTTCTGGGTTTAGAATTTTGTTTGATTTTAGTATGAGGCTAATGCTGACTAAATGAGGAAACTGTCTTTGCTCTCTGCTCTTCTACTTTCTGAAGGAGATAATATATAATTGGTGCCACCACCACTACCACCACCAGCAGCAGCTGAAGCACAGAAAATGTTGGGTCAAAATCTCAAGTCAAGCTGTCTGAGATTGGCCATTCTTCCGAAATATTAAAGCTACAAATAGGTACCTTCAGTGGTTTAGGCTTTGGGGTGTTATCTGTTCTGATGTTGGTGAGCTTTGGTAGCTTGTTGCCTTCGAGGAGTTGGTTGGTCCATTTCTTTTTTATCCTGATATTAGTGGGTGAACTAACATCTGTATCGTCTTTGCTGCTGTCACGATTCCCCTTCCGCATAGTTAGTGTATGTAAAGGGCTCAGCACTGGGGTCTGTTCATCTTATTCCTGCTACTGCTAATTTCTCCTCTTTTTTGTTTCTTAGCTTTTTAGCCAAATTAATTTCTTAGCTCATAAGAATCAGCTTTTGTTTGTGTTGCTTTTCTCTTCTGTTTTCAATTTATTAGGCTTTGCCCTTATCTTTGTTATTTTCTTCATTTTCTCACTTTTGATTTATCTTGCTTTTTTCAGTTTATTAAAATTGAAGCTTAATTAATTAGAGACCCTTTTTCTTTCTCTAGTTACATCCCATAAACTTTTTTTTTATGTTTTCGTTCTATTTTTTCTTCTAGCTAAAGTTGTTTTTCTAAGTTCCTGCTAGACTACCTTTCACCTGTGTATATCAGAAAGGGCCTGTTTAATTCTGAAGTGCTGAGAGACCCTGTCTCCTGGTAGCCTTCCTAGTTTACTATGGGCACTGGCTAAGGACATGCTTCCAACTTGGACTCTTTCACACTTGGTTACTGTTTGACTCTGGGTGGGACAGAGTCTGCCTTGGTGAATGTCCCATGTGCACTTGAAAGGGATGTGTATTTTGATGTACTTGATGGGATGTCTTAGAAAAATCAATTAGATCCAGTTGGTGAAGGGTGTTGTTAAGTTCTACTACACCCAGGCTGAGTGTTCGGTTTGACTGACATATTTATTACCAAGGAAGGTCTGCTGAAGACTTTAACCACAGTTTCGAACTTTTCTATTTGTCTTTGCAGTTTGGTGTTAGTGCATGCATTCTGATACTATATTGTGGGGTTAAAGTATCTAAGATTATTATTGCATCTGGGTGATCGATCCTTTTCCAATAGAATCCCTTTATCTATGATCATGTGTTTCTCTAGAGCAACTCTGCTGGCAATGAATCCTCTCAGTCCCCCTTCACTGAAAGCATCTTAATTTCATCTTCACTATTGAAGGTGTCTCACTGGCTAGCTCTCTCTAGTGGGTATGGCTTTCTTCTGGAGTCCACGACATGCTGACAGGAAATCTACACTCACATGCCTTACTACTTCCCTCTAGACAATGCCTGATTTTTTTTTTCCTGGCTTCTTCTAAGACATTTTCATTCTTTAGTTCAGTGGTTTGGTGACATTTGAGCTGCCACTGCTTTTTGCTTTTCCAGTTTGTGTTTTCTCAATCTTTTTGAATTCATACATAAATATCTTTAACTTGGGGAATTCACAGCTACATTTTTCCTCAGATATTTTTTTCTCCTCTGGAACTCTGATGATACGGCTGTGAGAACTTGTGTTAGTGCTTCATGTAGCCCAGAGTTTTCCTCACTGTTCATCACCATTATTATCGTTTGACATTTTCTCCTCTTCAACCCTGATATTAATTTCTACTGATTTATCTTTGGGTTTATTCAGTTGTTTCATGAGTTCTAATCGGTCTTAATAATAAAATCCAGAGCCAGATATGAGGGTAAATGCAGATAGATCAGAGAGACAAAGGAGCAAACCACAGTCAACTCTTACCTTGCTAACTCCTCAGCTGAAAAAGGATCGAGCTCCTCTTTCCTCCCATTTTATATTCCTCCCTCCGCCCAGCCATATCATTTCTGGTCTGTCTGTGTCAACCTCCAGACCTCTATGGTTAACTAGTGGCTAGCTCTGCCCTCTGATACTCAGGCAAGCTTTGTTCGTTAGAGCACAAACAAAAGATCACCACGGTTGATGAATGTCACCTGTGCTTTGCTTTGATCTCAATGAATTTTTTGTTTCAGCAGTTCAGACATTTCCATTTTCTATGTCATTCATTTCCTTGTCGAGGTCTTTTCATTTATTTTAAGTGTGCTTGTTGGAGAACTTGCTTCTGGCTCCTTTAAAATCTTTCTCAGATAATACAAGTATCTGTGCAATTACAGTGTTGGTATTTGATTTCTCTTTCTGTGCAATTTGGATTTTTTTCTCAACCCTTGTGCGACCAGTAATTCAGAGCATATTTTTAATATTACTAATCTAATTGGAAGTGTTCCTTTTCTTGTTGTAGCAGATGATCAAATCAGTTAAACGTCTGGTCTGGTTAAATTGAGACAACAATCTCCCACCTGTTTCCTGTGGGCACCCATTGCGATGTAATTTTACTTTTCAAAGCCTATTCAGTGTTACTCAGACCTGACCCACAAGTGAAGAGGTTTTGTAGGGTCACTACAAGAAAGCAACCCTGCCTATCATTACCCCCAAATATTCTCACATAAGTCTCATCCTAATCAGCAAACCAAAGACTTAAAGAACAACTGAACTGTGGTCCAAGTTTCCCAGTAGCCACTGTGCGTGGGCCAGGAACCTCAAAGCTATATTTATTTTGCTCATGTTATTTTGACCCTGAATCTCACATAGCCCACGCTGGCCTTAAACTCACTGTGTCTCTGAGGCAGGTCTTGAGTGCCCTATCCTTCTGCTTCCAGCTCTGAATTGCGAGCTTGCACTACCACATCCAGCTCAAAACAAGTGTTTAAAATTCACTTTAGCACCAATTATAAAGTCTTTTAGATTATACTTCGAGATGCACTGGTCAAAAGTAGCGTTGTTCAAGTTCTCTTTTGTTGCAAGAACATAATACTTGCACATTTATTAGTGATTTTTATCACGACATGGGCAGTTAGCAAAAACTTATAACAAGTCAGATTCTCAAAGTGACTTTTAAAAATGATATATTTGGGCAATATTACTTTAACTCTTAGTTGAAATACACTCAAGGCAGTGATCAAACACGGACTTTGGTTGTCATCCAAGGTTGAGAAAAGAAACAGTAAAACCTAGAGCTTGCTTTGCTATCATTTGCAGCTCAGCTCTGGGAGACACTGTCCGTCTTGCTCAACACGCTTAAACAAAACACATTCTTCTTCAGATTTCACGCAGAGAGAAGGACGTGCCCTCTTGAATGCCCCTGATTCTCCTGGGTCGCAGGTCTCCTTTTGATCCTGCTGTTCAGGAAACTCAGACCCCCACCTGTCCTTGTTTAGTCACACCGGCTTTCCTTAGCTAGGTCCCCTGGAATTGCTGATTGTGACCAGGTCATAAAGGAAGGCAAAGCAAAGAAGTGATGGCGGGATTATTAGTCTCTGCTCACCTTTTCTTTGTTGTTTATTTTGTATTTTTAATTGTGCACAGGTATGTGCGTGTGCGTGCGTGCGTGTGTGCATGTGTGTGTGTGTATCACGGGCATGCATGTGTGTGGGGATACAGGACAGTGTAGTGTGTCCTCCTCTGTTGCTCTCTATCTCATCTTTTGAGGTAGGGTCTCCAACTGACCCAGGAGCTCATTTTTAAGCTAGGTTGGCTGGCTACCACCTCCAGGGAACCCCTGTCTCTGCCTCCCTAACCCTAGGATTCAAGCATGTATCACTCTTAGGCATATGCACGAACAGCTCTGTATCCTACCGCAGGGTTGCCTGAGTGCCCATGTTTATCGCATTCTTCATGGAAATGGAACGATGTCCGTCAGCAGAAGAATGGACAGAGGGAATGTGGTGTCTGCACACCACAGACTGTTACTCAGATGCTAGGAAAAATAAAACGAGGACATCTACAGGAAAATGGAATGAAAATGTATTTTATAGTAAGTGAGGTGAGTTAAACCCAGATGACAAAAAACAGGCAAACAAACAAACAAACAAAATCACACGTTTCCTCACATATGCAAACCTTAACTTTCAATGTTTTTAAATAAGGGCGTTGAGGAAGACAGGGGAAACGGGGAAGCAAAAACACAGACACAGATCTTGTTTCTAAAATGCCATAATAAAGCAAGCTTTTTTGTATTCTTTTTTTCTTATGAACCAGCCAGTACTGAGGTAAGCGTAACTCACGGTGTTCTGGGGCACGTGTTGGAGACGCGCTGATAACCCTGCTGGAGGCAGGGCCTCTACAAATGGGCCTGTGTCTGTGAGGTAAGCCAGCTTCTAGAGAACAGCTTACTTCTGATTGGCTGAGAATGATCACAAATGAGTCTGTGTGTGACTGAGTGTTCCGTGGGATGGATATCTAAAGAATGGACTTTACTTGGGGATGGACTTTTTGTGGGAAGAACAAAAGATGGTGAGCGTCACATATTTTGTTGCATGGACACTTCACCCTTCATATTTTAACAAATAAATATACCACACCCAGTAACCCAGTGACAAAGTGGGAATAATATTTCCAGCAAATACTGCTGGCAAAAAATATTCTATATCCTTGTTCTATAGAACACCAGCAGGTAATCAGTCAATATATATATATAATATATCCATTTATTTTGTTTTATTTTATACATATATCCATATATTCATTTTTATTATATATAATAAATATAAAATTTATTTTTTTTATATTTATTATATATAATAAAAATGTTTTATATATATAAAATATGGTTCTGTTTCATACTAAAAAGAAATTAGAATAATTCTATCATAATACTTTAAATTGTTTTTAGAAACAAAATCTGGAATTATTATTTTGAGGCAGTTTCTTATTATGCAGCCCTGGTTGACCTGGATTTTAACTATGAAGACCAAGCTGGCTTTGAACTCACTGAGATCTACCTGCCTCTGCCTCCCAAGTGTTAGGATTGGTTTGGGAGAGCCTCATTTTTTTATTTGATCTTTTCCTTACCTTTAAGACTTAAAACAAATCTAGCAGAGCCAAACAAAGCCAAACAAACAAACAAACAAGCAAGCAAACATCTCCCAGCACACACATACACACAACACAAACCACCACCATCACCACCAGAAAACACATCAGCTCCAGGAGATAAGGGACTTTGGCCAGAACCTCAGTTTGTGTAAAACACTCTCTTTGCCTTGGACACCAGACAACACCAGACACACCGCCACTAGGGTTTGGAAAGGAAGAGAGTTTGATGGTTTATGAGGGTAGAGTGTGAAGGTCCCGGGATGTGCTATCTATCTTCTGAGACACTGTCCATTTACAGAACCTGTGCACTCATTCAGGGATCTAGCGGCCTTTTCACTTGTTCCTCCATGAACCAGCCACTTTCCATGCTTCTTTACAGTCTGTGTAGATAGAGCATGGTTCATCAGTGGCTTCCCTTCCCTCTGCATTCCAGTGAGGGCCAGCAGGGGCACTGTCAGAAGAGGTTAGAGTGAGGTGGGATACTGGTTCCCCTTGCTCCTTCCTCCACACTGGTGCTGCCTCCTACTGAAGGCTTCATTCAGCTCCTGCCTCAAATATACATAATCCTAGTTAGTGATGGTTTTACTCAAAGTGTTTTCAAGTTTATGATGATACAAGAGCAATAGGCATTTCATTGAGAACTCTCCCATGGACTAGACACTAAGCTAGGGTGTTTGGTAGGCCAGGGATGCTAAATGCATTTCCCACTTATGATAGGCATGTCAGGGCACAGCTCCATTGTAGTGAGGGGGACATCTATACAGCTAGATCTTCTGTCTCCTCATTCAAGGCTGGAGCTACCCAGCTCCTCTGTAGCTCCCTTCAAGGTTCCTTCCCACTTCTCAGTGTCCTCCCTCAGCTAACATGTCTTTTTATAAACAACACACATTTTGAACTCTACCCCACTGTCCCAGAAGGAACCACATTTGTTCTGATGTTCAGCAGGCCCCTACCCACACTGTGCCTCCCACTGAGCCAAGCAGAACGTCTGGTAGCTGAATGGCAGTGATGACTTCAAGATGAAGCATTATTACGTGATCTTGCGGGCTAAGGAACGCATCCCAGAGAAAGAAAAACATGAGAAGCCAGATGCGCACCCTGAAGTCAATCAACACACATCAAAAGAGGCCAGTGTTCTCCCCCAGCCTCCAGTGGCTCTCTGATAAGGAACTGCAGCTTCCACAGCTTCTCTTCATTCCCATCTGCACAGCCTAGAGAAAAGACTTGCAATGTCTCCGTCTCCTGGGTACTGCCAGAGGGATTCCCAGAAAGAAATAACTTTTTAAACAGTTGATTTAACAATCAAAATGTATAAAATTTATCTTAGTATTTTGGTAGTGTCCTAACCCTTTTACAGTTTGGAGGTAGGGAATCTGATTCCCACTTCCATGAAAAATCAGGAGTAGATGGGTGCTTGGGTGTTTTTGATGGTGGTGGTAGAAGCTGAGATGACACCAATTAATATGCTTCTAATAATTCATACCCAATGGTGCTTTAACTGTCCTGTTGGCCTGTGAGCATCATTGCCATTGTGAGCATTCTTGCCACTGTCTACATACAGTCTCTCTGTGAGCATCCTTGCCATTGTTCAGAGTAGGAAATCAAAGGCTGTAAATAATGTGTCAAAGCCACATAGCTATATGAGTCTGGCTGAGATCTGGACTCGCCTCTGCTCTTGACATCATTGTCCAGCACTTGTCACTAGTCCTATGTCACATGATGCTTGAAATGTGGCTGTTTCAAGTTGAGATGGGCTATCAGTGTGAGGTGACTACTGGATTCTGAAAACTTAATATATGAAGAGAAAAAGAAGAAGAAAACCACTCAGTAATTGTATTCAGATGATAAGCCTGTTTTGACTACAAGTCCACTAGTAAAATGTAATTCAGTTGTTTCTTCTGCTTTCTGAAAAGTATGGATACTAAGAAATGAAGATTTACAGCTGTGGCGCTGGAGAGCTAGCTCAGGAGACGAAGGGCTTGCTGCTGAAGCTCGAAGACCTGATTCTGAGCCTCAGAACTCTCATGAGAAAGGCAGAGCACTGCTGTGTGCTTGCAGTCCTAGTGCGGAGACGGAGGAGGCAGGTAGGTCCCTGGAGCGCACAGGTCAGCAGCAGAGCTGAGTTAGTCAGCTCCAGGCCAAGAAGAGACACCATCTCAAAACAAAAGCACCAAACAAACAAAACCAAGGTGGATCATTCCTGAGTAATAACCAAGGTTGATCTTTGATCTCCACATTTATGAACACATGTATGCACCCCCCCATGTGCACTCCTCTCCCTAAGCTCTAGCTTGCATTTTAATTCCCATGGGCAGCATAGACATAGAGGCTTGCTGGGCCCATTTCTGAGACTGCAGGGCACATGGCAGCCATGGAATGAAACAGGTGCTTGGTTTTGATAACGTTTAGGAGACTCGGTGATGGAGGTGATGGAGGGAAGTAACATTTATGAGGCTTCCAAAACCCTGCAGCTCTGCAGCTTTCTCTTCATCAGGCGGGGGATGTGCTGTGTGGGGTTGCACCCAGTCTCTAAATATCCCGACGTCTAAACGCAGACAAGAGCAAACATTTCAAAACCTCTGGCAGGAGCCGCTGGGAGAGCTACTGCCAAGCCATCAGGCCAGCAGATGGTGTTGACTTCTTGTGATGTGAGAACGGAATAAGATTTTACTTTATAGCAGTCACTTTCATGTCTTGAGAAAAGCAAAGTCCCTTCAGATGGCCACGTCCCAGATCCCATTAAGTGAATATGTGACTTTGCCTCTTTTGTGAAAAGTGGTGCTTTGGTTTTTCCTGGCCAGGCAGGTCCTTTGGCATCATGATAGCCTTCTCACATTAAAGCTGACATGTGTAGTTGTCTGTGTGTGTGTGTACATGTGTGTGTGTCTTTCTCTACACAGATGATAATGTCTAATTTGAAGGTCATGACTGACTTTAGGGAGGGTTATTCCAGGGCTCACCACCTTCCTGCAAAATGCCTGTCAAGGGACATAGATTTATGGGGACAATAAGCCAAGTATGTCTTACACAAACAGCTTTACACTTTTCAAAGTTCTCATGAGTTCGTGCTGCAGCAGCCCCTTTGAACATCTTCACAAAGGTGTTGGAGAAACCGAGGTGAGGCAGGATCACAGCTGAGGCGGAAAGCTAAGCCTGGGAATTGGGCTTGCACTCACATTTCGATCAGCTTTTCTAGTGCTGTGATCGCTGGGCACTTTGACTTCTATTGTGGCGAACTGAAACTCAAAAGGCTATATCCATAGTATAATTCCATTTATATGATTTTTTTAGAGGAGGCATAATTCTGTCAGTGGTTTCCATGGGTTAGGAGGGCATGAGGAGGTTCTGTCAGCAAAGGGTCAGCATAAGGAAAGTTTTGGAGTCAATGAACTGATCAGTGTCTACATGGTGGTTATGGAAACAGTCAAAGAATGAATTTTAATAGGTGTAAATTAAAACATATTTGTATTTTAATATAAATATTAACAAATGCCTCTTGTGCAAGGCTGCTATTGCACCTGAGTATATTCAGCACAGGGCAGAGTGACAATTAAAAATTTCTTTGCATGTGTCATGTTAAGTGTGTGTGGGTTCATGTTGATGTGTGTGCATGTGTGAAGGCCAGAGGACAAGCCTGGCCACTGTTCCTCAAAAAGCCATCTCCTTCCCAGTTTTTTTTTCAGATAAGGTTTCTCATTAGCCTGGGGCCCTCAAATTCAGCTAGACTGGCTGACTAGTGACCAGTGACCCCAGGAATCCACCTGTCTTCTTCTCCCCTCCCCAACCTACCTAGTACTGGGATTATAAGCACATGCCGGTATGTATTTTTTTTGAGACAGGGTCTCAAAATGTAGCCCTGGCTATCCTGAAGCTCACTATGTAGACCAGGGAAGGCCTTTAATTCAGAGCTCCTGCTGCCTCTGCCTCCTGGGTGCTGGGACCAAAGGCGTGGACTACATGCATAGGTTTTTAGCATGGCTTCTCTGGATGGGACTCAGGTTTCTTTCACCACCCTGCTCTGATATTTCTAGGTCTATATTTGCTGGAGAGACGGACAGGAAATTGAGCCAAGCGAACTCAACATAACATTCAAAGGGGTGAAAAGGGAAAATACCACCACTCAGGTTGTGACTACAGGACCCAGTGGTGACAGGTGATAAGAGGTGGGAGCTGGGCGGTGACAGACTCTGCGGTGAGTGCAATGACATGGGACTCGTGAACCATTTTATCTCCCCGACCTGCGCCTTCTCTACTCTTTAGTTTCTCACCAAGCTTCATACTGATCTACTTGTTTCTTGCTTATTCATTGGAAGCATGGTGCCGGCGGGCTTGAGCTACCTTCGCTATGAAAAAGAAACCTCTCCGCCATTTCTCATGTGTTCCCAGCCTAACATGTAGACAGCTGTCTAAACTTTCCACTGATGCATGCAAACAACCCACCTCTTTCTGCATGAAGCACTTCCTTCAGATGAAATGTGATAGACTGGCGACAGCACGGTCCTCCAAGTGGGCAGAGAGTATTTCTAGGTCTTCATGAATGACCCTGGCTGCTGGCTGTTGCGGCACCTGGTTTCTTCTGCCTTGATGAAAGGAGATGGAGTTGGCTCACGAATCCAGAACATGTGGCTTTGAGATAGAATTACCACTGTCTGAAGGATCCCAGCTCGGGTTCCGTCATCACACTTGCTCTTTTAGGATGCTCTGAGCGTTAGATGCTCTTGCGATGGTGTACAAGAGAAGGTGTCCTCTCCCTTCACACACTGGCTCCTCTCCCAGTTTTTGCTTGAGTATTGAGTATTGGCTATTACCTGCTTTGTGGCCTCAACCCTCCCACTTCTCTTCCCTTTAAGAAAGTTTACTAAATAAAGAACATGAGGACTCAAGCTTGTCTGGGAAGTAGAGAGCTGTGGTTATCTGGGTGGCTTCTGAAGACAAAACTGAGACCTTCTGGGGACTTACTTGGCAGGGGCTGGTGTAAATAGAAGTGTCCTAACCATCTGGACATGGCGACTTACACCTGTGATCTCACCGCTTGGAAGACTGAGGTAGAGGGTAAACTTCAGGTCAGCCATGGCTAACTAGGGTGAGACCTTGCCTTCCGAAGGTAAAACAAAACAACAACAACAAACCCCCAAACACAACACAATAAAAAGCAGAAAAGAAAGTGTCCCAGCTGAAGGGCCGTACTCAGTGGAGGCATTCGGAGGCTGAAGGACCTCTGGCCTCCTTGCTGAAGGAGGCTTGGGAGAAGTTCTAAAGTCCCCGAGGGGTTGCTGCTTTTAGAGTGCCCCCAGGGTTGAGAGAGTTACCATGACTCCTAACTCAGACAGCAGGACACTGCTACCGAGGGTCCAGCTCATCTTTCTAGAAATCCATTGAAAGCCATGGGCTTCCTCCGTCTGATCTTCATTCTCTACTTTCTTTTGCATCAGATATTTATGTGTGCTGGCAGTCTGGCCTGGGTGGATCACCTCGACAGGTTCCTGCACCCTCTGGCCTGGGTGGATCACCTCGACAGCTTCCTGCACCCCTGGCTTCTGGATGAAGCCAGTGAGGTGATGGGGCAGGAAGGGAAGGGGGATGAGAGGCTGTGGGGTCATCCTCAGACCTCTTTATATAGATTAGGCACATGGCGAACATGTTCCTTGGTTAAAGGCAGCTGCCCGCTCCTCACTCTGACATCTCTTAGGCCTGGGGATGAGACTGGAGGACATCACACTCTCCAACCTTACTCAGCTTCACTGGGCCAGCTCTTTCTGGGAAACATCAAACTCAAAGTTTTTGAAGTAAACTAAATATGCTCAGAGGCATTCCTGTCCACCACCTTTGTGATACAAACTGAGCATGCCTCAAAGCATTCCTGTCTGCCATTGTAAACATCCAAACATTTATACCACATCCTTGAGCTAAACATATATAACAAGTGTCTGCCATCTTTCCATCTCAAACTATGACCTTAGGCTGAGCATGCTCAGAAATGTAGTCCTTCATTAAGCGTGCTCAGGAACTAGTCAGCACCTGAATGCTTTCCCACGTGGCCATGTATATGTTCCCCAAGTCCCCATGATTCCTTTGAAGAGGGCATTACTTTGGAAAGAACTCCTCCTGCTACCGGCTGCAGGTAGTAAATCTTTCTCTGTTGTTTTATTTCTTGGCCATGCTTCTTTTTTCTTGGCACTGTTTTCTATTGCACTTGCCTGAAAGCTGCTTCCCAGGGTCCCTTTGGAGAGAAGGCAGGGGCTGTGGAGCAAAAGCAGACATGTTTGTTATGCTGGTTGTTTACTGTGTGGGATCTTGTAACCTGAGGAGACAATGTGTTCTGTGCTTAGATACATGACGAGAGCAAATTCAGCTAAAAGTATAACAGATTGGCTGTTACAGGAACCCCCATCAAGCTAATGCCTTGGCTTCTGACTTTCTGACACAGCAGATTGACTGAGTGTCCCTCGTGGACCAGCTGTTCTAGCACTGCATCCATGCATGGCCTTGGATAAGGTAGGTGTAATGACAAGGTTATGTTTGCAGAAAAGGCACAGGGTTTGGTTCTGGTGTTTGATCCAGCCACAGGGTGATCTGGGCAGGTCCAGATCAGAGGAGGGCGGGATGCCAGGATGAAGGAAGGACGCTGTATCCTGGGACTCACGCTGCTTCCTGATCTCAGTGCAGAATACTGGCTGCCCTGAGGAGAGGGGAGCACCTGCAGGCTCAGGAACAGGGGCAAAAAGTCAATGTCACTCCAGGGAGGACAACACAGGAAGTAAAATGACCTCACGAGCCTTTGAAAAGATTCTAGGGGCTGCACAGGTGGTTTGCCTCAGATCTTGCCTCACGGAGCTGGGCAGAGGACATTAGAAATAGTTGGGAGACATTATTAGTTGTAGATGGCTCTGATTTCCTGCTGACCTCTGTTTTTCTGAAGGTGAAAACCTGTGTGAAGTCAAGGGCTGTGCTTTGACTATTCATTTGTTAATACAAATATACATAGGTCTTCATGGAGCAGAATGTGTCCAAGGAGGCTTACCTTCTATTGACAGCCAGAAAATGTGTGGGCTCATTCTCGGTTTTTTCCAGAGAAACTGTTGAAAAGTATCTGGTCTGTCTGGGAAGCTCACATTGTGCTCTTCATTGTCCTAGCCTATGACTCTTGAAAGCAAGGGGTCTGGAAACAAGGTGTCATTGTAGACCATGAAGATAACTTCTATTATCAGAGAATGTGCCATTGTGGTCCACTCGAAGCCTGCATGGGTTTCAGGAAAGGTAGCCTTCCATACTTGGATTAGACACATTACCCATTTCCATGTGAGTAAGGACAGTTGTGGTACCCAGCACTTGTAATTTGTTTGGCACATGGGAGAACTCAGTAAGTTTTCATAAGAGAATACAAGAAACTGGAGCACCAGCTCTACCACTCCTTGGCACACGCCCGAAGGATTCAGTGTCTCACTCTGCAGATGTTTGCTGACCCACATTCGCTGCTGCTCTCTTCCTAACAGCTAGGAGATGGTCACAACTTAAAAGTCCTTTAATCAATGAATGGATAATAAAATGTGGTACATGTACAATAAGGAATACTATACAGTTGTAAAGAAAAAAATGAAATTTTTAGACAAATGACTGGAACTAAAACAGATTATAATGAGTGAGCTAACCCAGCTCCAGAAGAAAAAGGTTACATGTTCTCTTTCACTGGAGGCTCCTTGTTCCAAGTCTTCAAATGAGTACATAACCCAGAATAACTGCAAACACCAGGAAAGTCAAAAAGAACCATTGCCGGGGTGGGGGAGTGAGAGCAACAGAGAGGAAAGTCTCAGGGTACAAGTGATCTGACTGGGGAAATGGGATGGGGGAAATCTAATTAGAAGAAGGAGAGAGGATGGTAAAATAACAATAAGGATGTCTGAAAAAGTCATGAGGAATCATACTATTAACTAGCTACCTAAAGAAAACCTATACTACAAATAAGTCTGTGTATAAATATACATAGATAATTTAAATAGAATTTTCCCATCTGGGTTGACAATGTCTCCTCCAAGAGCTGAAGACCACCCTAAAAACCAAAAACAAGCAAACAAACAAAAAACCAAATGCCAGATATGAGAAACCCTCTCTTGAATTGTTGGTCAGTGTTGTCTAAAACATTATAGGATATTGCTATTGCCCTTGGTGGTCCCCCAGAGGTGGAAGATTAGTCCCTATTGTTGAAGACACTAAGCACTTCAGGCCCAGGGCCCTCGAGCCCCTAGGCTGGAACGGACCTAAATGACCCCTCCCTGAGGACTAGCTTCTGCCGTATTAGAAGGCACCATGCAAGCTTCCAGAGGAAGCAAGCCACCAATGGTCCTATGAATCTGTGAAGCTATGAACCACAACAATGACCAGCATGACAATCACACAGCACTGGTGGCATGCACACCTTGATGATGACTAGCAGCTCTTCAGTGAAACTTAAGACTCACTCAACAAGAGGGAAATCGTGCCTGATCCTGGAAACCGAGCCCCCAGGTTTCCATGAAGTTCCCAGGCCCTGTGAAGTCATCAATTTTTGAGGAGAACCTACAAACACCATTTTATTCCTAACTATTAGTTATAGTTATAGTTAGGAATAGTAACTACATTGAATATAGGAATTCTTAACTACATTGAAGTATTTGTTCTTGTACACTAGATAAACGCAGCGTTTACCTCTTATCCAAGGACCTTCTCTTTGCAACAGACCAAGATCATTACAGAAAACTACAACCAATAAAAACACAGAGTGATGGCGCCCAGCCCTAATGGAAAAAGATACATTTCCAAAACAACCCCTGAACTCAAGGCTCAAGGTTTATTGTGGAAGAGGGGGTGGAAAGATTCCAAGAAGTAGAGGAACAGAGTTTTCTGTGGGATTGTGTCTCTGAGTAACGTCAGAAGTTACAACCATAAAATCTCATTAGTGTGACTGCATAAGCATGATCTGAACAAGGATGGCCATGACAGAGATGCCAAAGCGGTTAGGGGAAGGCCCATGGGGCCTCAACCCTACACAAAGAACTACAGGCAACTAATGAATGCTGAGAGTGAGGGAAATAAATGGTCTTCCTTGAGGAAGAGCCCACCAGTGGGTGATCCAATACCAGAT
>LOJH01014821.1:12261-23850 GCA_001685095.1 Ellobius talpinus
TGCAGGCATACAGACAGAATATTGTATACATAATAAATAAATGTTTAAAAAAAAGAGATCCCTTTCTCATCCATCAGACAGTGTGCGCTTCTAAGATCCCTTTCTCATCCATCAGAAAGCGTGCGCTTCTAAGATCTCTTTCTCATCCATCAGAAAGCATGCGCTTCTAGGATAGATCCCTTTCTCATCCATCTAAGATAGATCTCTTTCTCATCCATCTAAGATAGATCTCTTTCTCATCCATCTAAGATAGATCCCTTTCTCATCCATCAGAAAGCGTGCGCTTCTAAGATAGATCCCTTTCTCATCCATCGGAAAGTGTGCACATCTAAGATCCCTTTCTCATCCATCAGAAATCATGTACTTCTAGGCTTTTTGCAAATACACCTGCATAGGCTGGGACCCTGTTCTGACCAGAGTGGTTTAATCCCATAAAACATCAACTCGCCCAGGTACACAGTAATATTGTGAACTCAGGCATCCAAAAAAAGTAATACCATACATCACTGTAGCCCAGGCTGGTCTGGTGCTCATAGAAACTTTTCTGCTTCGGTCTCCCCAGTGCTAGAAATACGGGATGTAAGCCATCCTTCCTAACCAAAACATTTTTTAAACTTAGGTTTATTTATTTTTATTTTACGTGTATGTGTATTTTGCCTGCATGTAGGTATATGTGTGCTGGGAGAATGACTGTGGTCACGTGCACACCTTTTTATTGCCATTTTGTCACGTCTTCCTATCTATGCCTGCTCTGTCACGTAGACTGAATTAACATCTTTCCCAGGCAACCTCGGAAATTACAATAGAAGGAGCAGAGCGACATTAGCATATCCTTACCATTTGTTTTGGATGGCATCAGTGTGTCTCAAAAGGCTAGGTGACCTCCTTCTGTGTGGCAGGTGCAAATTGTGCCTTGAAGGTTGCTTAGAATTCTGCCCGCCATATAATGTAGAAATATGGGCCTGTATTATACGACCCTACAACAACAACAAAAAAGTCCAACAAGGGTGCTGGAGAGATGGCTCAGAGGTTAAGAGCACTGGCTGCTCTCCAGAGAACGTGGGTTCAGTTCCCAGCACCCACTTAGTGGCTCACAACCATTCATAACTGCACTTCTAGGAGATCCAATACCCTCTTCTCATGTCCTTGGGCACCAAGCACACATTTGGTGCATGCACATACATGAAGGCAAAACACTCACATAAAATAAAATAAATATAAAAGTTAAAAAACAGTTCAGGTTTATTTTTGGTACAAAACAAGTTTGAGATGAACCTGGGCTACATGAAATCCTATTACGTCTCAAAAGATTTTTGTTGTTACTTGTTTCGTTGCTGTCTGTGAGGTTGAAGATAGCTCCCCTAGCCTTGCACTCTACTACTGAGCTACACACCTTGTAGTTTGTTGATCTGGTGCTCACCTTGTAGCCAAGACCGATGTCACTGAGTCCCCTCGCCTGCCTCACAAGTGCTGGGCCTGCATGTGTGCACCCTACACTTGGCTATATGGAGCGCTTCTGAAATCACAGAACAATAGAGTTTACTTGAAGATTCTCTAAATATGAGTGGAAAAAAGGCTGAAAATTGATTAATACAGTACACACTTGGGCTCTTGTCACTTGGCTCAGGCAACGCAACATTCTAGAGGGTATAATTTACTTTCTGCCTTGGACTTCTTGCCAGCTAAAAATCTTTTTACTTGCTCAGGCCTTATGTGTAAGATAAAAAGATAAGCGTCTGACAATAATGACAATCAGTTACCCAGGAGTTCAAGAGTAAGTTTAGCAGGGTGGGGACAGCAGGCTGTGCACACCGGTCTATTTTAAGGTTCCTGCACAGGTATTTTCCTAGCTCTCGTGTTACATGACAAAGTAGTTCTTCTAGCTCTTCCTTGGCCACACAATAGATTACAGGATTGCTTGCCAGATTCCAAGAAACTAATACTTTAAGAAATTAGTGAGCCGTGGCGCTTTACGTAGAGGGGGCTAGGTAAAATATTCACCATTGTTTCACCACAGTAATTGAGATTCACATATTAAAATTTGGGTGATCTGTTCCCTGCAAAAGATATATTTCCTGCAATTTCTCTGAATAAACACATCTACTTTGTTGTTAATCTTTTATTCCCGTGATAGTCATTTCATCATTTAATCTTTTCAGGCATGAATTACTCTTGTATCATTCCTTATCTCGTTTCTATTACTTTCTGCATATAACTATCTGTGAATCAAAAGGTATTAACAGTGTTTCCATTTCATTTTTTCATACTGAAGCACACTGTGTATTTATGCTTTATGCTTGTCGTTAGGTTTTTTATTTTTGTTTTGCCTTGTAACCTGGAAATGGTTTGCTATAGGTTTTTCACGTTAGACCATTTCAATTCCTTTCCCTAGCAAATTTGTGGAAATTCACTAGTTTGTTATTCTTTTCTAGAAGAAAATTGGAGATCAAGAGAGATTTTAATGAAATTCAAAGAACACTGTGATAAGTACCCTAGATCATTTGTGTATGTGAACTATAAAGAACTGGCTAAGAAGAAGAGTAGTGCGTGTCCTGTTCATCCCAAAGACCCACCTCCTGAATGTGACACCTGCGGACATATGTCAGAAAGTGTTTCAGAATTAATTAACAGTAATCTAAGCCCTGCAAGGAAGAGACAGAATGGGTATGATGGATATTTGAAACCATGCCCAAATTCCATGCGAGATACGGGACATCCTGAATTCAAATTCCATACTCCAAGGGGCAAGGCTTGTGGGCACAGTGTTGAACTCAGACAACATGAGAAAGCAGGCGCTCCAGCACAGCCATTTGGATGTGAGGACTGGGAACAGTCATCTCTTAGAAAGGGGAATCCATCCGTACATAACAAAAAGAAAAGAGCAACAAATTCTGAAAAGAACCATATCTGCACAGAATGTGGGAAGTCCTTCTGTAGGAAGTCAGTGTTGGTTCTGCACCTGGCAGTTCACACAGAGGAAAAGCCTTATCAGTGCCCTCAGTGTGGAAACACATTCAGAAGGTGGTCATATCTCATTGACCACCAGAGGACTCACACGGGGGAGAAGCCCTTTGTTTGCAATGAGTGTGGAAAGCCCTTCCGCCTGAAGACAGCCCTGACGGATCACCAGAGGACACACACAGGGGAGAGGTCGTATGAATGTCCACAGTGTCAGAGTGCCTTCAGGTTGAAGTCCCACCTCATCCGTCATCAGAGGACTCACAGGAGAAAAACCATACGAGTGCACTGCCTGTGGGAAGGCCTTCCACCAGAAGACGACGCTCTCCCTCCATCAGAGAATTCACACAGGCGAGAAACCCTATGTTTGTAAAGACTGTGGGAAATCGTTCCACCAAAAAGCAAACCTCACCGTCCACCAGAGGACTCATACAGGGGAGAAGCCCTACATTTGTAAGGAATGTGGGAAGTCGTTCTCCCAGAAAACAACGCTTGCTCTTCATGAGAAAACTCATAGCGAGGAGAGGCCCTATATGTGTAATGACTGTGGGAAGACCTTCCGCCAGAAAACAACCCTTGTGGCCCATCAGAGGACGCATACCGGGGAGAAATCGTACACATGTCCCCGCTGTGGGAAGGCCTTTAGAATGAAGTCGTACCTCGTTGACCATCACAGAACCCACACCGGCGAAAGACCATACGAATGTGGCAAGTGCGGGAAGTCCTTCAGTCAGAAGACCAATCTCAACCTACACCAGAGGATTCACACTGGAGAGAAACCCTATGTTTGCAGCGAGTGCGGGAAGCCCTTTCGGCAAAAAGCAACGCTCACCGCGCATCAGAAGATCCATTCAGGGCAGAAGTCTTATGAGTGTCCCCAGTGTGGGAAAGCCTTCAGCAGGAAGGCATACCTCATTCACCATCAACGAACTCACACGGGGGAGAAGCCCTACCAATGTGATAACTGTGCAAAGTGCTTCTGCCAGAAGACAAACCTCCTTGTCCACCAGAGAACTCACACGGGGGAGAAGCCCTACTTGTGTAACAACTGCAGCAAGTCCTTCAGCTATAAGAGAAACCTCCTTGTCCACCAGAGGCTTCATAGGGAAAATACGGAAATGGAATAGGAGAGCCAAGTGGCGTCTGTGCAGTCTTCCCGGGACTGGAAGCCTGCCGTTCCGGAAGGAAAAACACGCCTCCACATGTCATAAGTGACTAACGTTCCATCCCTCAGCTCTGTGTACTGCTTCCCAGTACACAGTAGATACAGGCATTGCTGAACTGGGTCAGCTGTGAAGATGATCTGTAACCTTTAGACGGTTTGGCTGACTTTGAATACTATATCAAAAAATATCTTTAGTTTTAGAGCTACCTGACCTACACACCAGCCTCCAGGCCAGCCAGTGCTGTATGGGGGAGACCATCTCAAAGCAACAAAAAAATTGTGTATGTATGAACATGTTAGAAAATGGTTATCAGCATTAATTACCATACAAGAATAAGAATGAACCATCTCATTGTATTCTTTATTACTGGGAAGTAATTACTGCTTTCCCTGTGATAAGCATATTTACATATTTAATTAATTTTTCTTTTGGTTTTTGAGTCAGGGTTTCTCTGTGTAGTTCTGACTATCCTGGAACTCAGAGATCCACCTGCCTCTAATTCAAGTGCTAAAATCAAAGGTGTGCGCCACCACAGCCTGGCTCATGTTCTTAAATTTTAAATGTTTTATCATGTGTCTTGGATTTAACATCCTGCTTTGTTTCATATTCTAAAGATTGGTACATTACTGCATGTGTCACTAGTATTACATTAATTTTAATATTTTATTTAAAGTATATTTCTAGTTGTTTTATTTCTGGATATTTATATTTTTAATAACTTTGTCATAAAAACACTGCTATATTCTGGTATATGTCTTTTGGTGTTTGTATGTGTATGCATTTCTTATTACTTAATATCAAACAGTGGAGTTTTTCCATCCAACATGTAGGTCTTTTCAGTTATGGTACATTCTGCCATATATCTCAGACCTTCCACAAAATGATTTTTTAACTTCTCTCTCCACTCCCTGAGAGGTAGACATGGCAGCTTTGGACACCCCTAAATGCCTCTGGCTATTCTCGCTACCACCTGCGAGATAGGCACTTGACAGTTTAAGGTTTATTTAAAAAAAAAAAAACAAAAAACTTTACACCCATGGAGTGGTCCATTTCAGTGACTTCACCATGCCCTCACTTACAGATAAAACTTGCTAAAAAGAAACGTTGCAGGCTAGACGTGGTGGCACAAGGCTGTGATGCCAGCAATCGGAAAGCTGAGGCAGGACTGACTGCATGAGCTCAAAGCCAGCTTGGGCTACATACTATCAAGCTCTTGAGGCCCAGTCTCAAAGAGGCTATTTTTGTCTTTAGCCATGGCTCAACACTTACACAAAACCAAAAAACTCTTATTCAAGGAAACTGCTATAGTTTTAGGGGTGCTTATACCCCTCACTTGTTCCTAATAAGTATCAGAGAATTCATGCAAGTGGAAGGGTTATTACGTAGAACGTGAAAACAGTACCTAGACTGGAATTGAGTTTCCATACTAACCAGGTCATTTCAGGGCAGACTAGTAATCCAAGCTATTTGAAACACTGAGGCCAGAGGTTCATAAATTCAGAGTCAGGCTGAGCAACCTAACAAGACCAGGTCTTCATGTAAAAAGTAGACTGGAATTATGGCTATAGCTCAGTGCTAGAACGCTAGCCTCTCACATGCAAGGCCCCAGTTTTAACCACCTTTACCAGTTGAACATCTGTTAGGGGGAAAATAGATCCTGAAAACCCCAATCTCTGGTGTTTGCTGGTTTTCTTAACCGTGTGTATGGATGTTTCGCTTTCATGCATGTCTGTGCACCATGTACAGTGCTCTTGCAGGCCAGAAGAGGACATCATCGCCTGGGATTGGAGTTACAAACACTTGTGAGCTGCCACATGGGTGCTGGAGCTCAAATCCAGCTAGTGCTTTTCTGTGCTTCACTCCGGCCCATTTTCCAGTTTAAAAATTACTGGGGTCTGTGTTGCATGTTTGTGGAACTCAAGAGAAAACCCTGTGCTAGTCAGATCTGTCCTCCCACTACACACCAGTTCTAAAACTCAGACTGTCGGGCTTGGTAGCAAACGTCTTTACCCACTGAGCCATCTCTAGATTGGTAGATATGCATGTACATGTGCACTCAACATATGAAAGTGCGCATGCGTGCACACACCACACATGAAAAAGCAGACTGAATTCCTTCATGGTATTGATGCTATGAAGGCATCATTTACCTTCAAATGTTGGAAAGATTTGCAATATTGTCTACATGCTTACAATTTCAAAAGCAAAATTTTGTGATTTCTTATTTCTAGTGAATTTAACTGTTTAAGTGAATTAAACATGGGTCTCCAGGGTGAAAGCCAGTTTATGAATGTAAAGTTACAAATCGTACAGCTTTCCAAATGAAACCGCAATTATGGGGAGCTATACCAAGGCACTTTATGCATTTCAACACACTGTAAGCATGGTCCTGGGAACTGGAAATGTGTAGCCTAGTCTTTTAAATTCAATATAAGAATGAGAATATTTCAAGATTTCTGGGAAATAATACTTTGTTATATTTGGAGCATCATTTGCACTTGGCATTTATGTGACATGCCAGTTTTGGGGTTTTGTTTTTGGTTTTAGTTTTTCGAGACAAGGTTTCTCTGTAGCTTTGGAGCCGGTCCTGAACTAGCTCTTGTAGACCAGGCTGGCCTCAAACTCACAGAGATCCGCCTGCCTCTGCCTCCTGAGGGCTGGGATTAAAGGTGCGCGTCACTACCGCCCAGTTATTTGCCAGTTTTCAAATGCAATAGTTTCAATTTTTTTGAATTATTTTTAAAAAACTGACATTCATCTTAAAGAAAACATTTGTCTCTTTTCTTCCTGTATGGAAGAAAATGCACGTGTATGCGCACACATGTTCATCTGTGTGAACGTGTGTAGAGGTCTGGTATTCCTAGGGTGCTGCTCACTTAGTTTTATTCCATCTCTCACTGCAGCCTGGCCTCACCAACTAGGCTGGGTTGGCGCTGGTGAGCCCCAAGGTCCTGCCATCTGGGCCTCTCAGAGTTGGAATTGTAAGCTTGTGCCACTGTGACCAGCTTCTTCTGTGGGTTCCGAGTACTGAACTTTGGTTCCCATGCTTGCACAGCAAGTTAACTCAAGAGCTCCTCAGCGAAAACTGGATACCGATGCATTAGGTTCCCAAATGTCCACTAAATTTATGTTCTTTAGCAAAATATTATATGTATACTATATTACAATATATTATACCTGAAAGGCCCAAAGAAGGCATTGGATTCCCCAGAACTCTAATTACAGGAGGTTGTGAGTTGTTCGATGTGGTACTGGGACTAGAACTCTAGTCTTCTGGAAGAGCAAGCACTCTTAACCACACCACTACTTCATTTTCTCTGCCAGCATCTACAAACTAGGATTGAACTGATCAACATAAAAGATTCTGTTACTACAGACCCAGTGAAAGGCCCATTGGGAGGTCACAGACCCTGACTGGAGAGTTCCTGTTTTGTTAAATGAACATGGTGTGTCTGCCAGATTGCCTTCTATACAACTGTATTCATGCCCACAGATCACTGTTGCCATCAGCTTTGGTCAAAGAAGCTTCTTTTTACAATAGGTAGTGGTGCTTTCAGAGATTTAATAACTAACTGCTCAAAAGCCAGATGGTGGTGGCTTACACCATAAAGCCCAGCATTTGGGAAGCAGAGGCAGGCGGAGCTCTGGCCAGCCTGGTCTACAGGCATGCTCCAGGTCAGCCAAGGCTACAAAGAAAAACAAAGAAATAAATGCTAAGAAAAAAAAAAGAAAAAAAACTTAAGACCTAGTGTTAGAATGCCTATGGCCATAAACAGACATGCAAGGCTTAGGGAACTTCATGGAACTAGGCCAGAGAGTGTAGGAGCTAAATTCCTGCCCAGTTCTACATTTGGCTCATACAATTGAAAAGATCCATCAGATGATCACATGGCTCAGTGATTTACTCCCTGCTCCAGGGAATCCAAGGCCCTCTTCTGGCCTCCTGGAGCACTGCATTCACATGTGCAAACATAGAGATAGAATTAAAAATTATATAATTGAAAAGTGCAAACTGCTAAGGAAGCCAGTGAGTGCCACACCACACAAATGAGGATGTGTGCACACCGTCTCCATTCCCCTTTTCTCTAAATATTTCTTACACCGCATGGGTAGGGAAGCCTGCAGAAGCCTCAAGAGGACATGGGATCCTCTGGAACGAGAAACTGAATCCATCTTCTGAAATAGCTGTAAGTGCTCTTAACTGCTGAACCAGCTCACCAGCATCTCCCGCCCTTTTTAAAATGTAGACTTACTCTGTAGCCCATGATGGCCTAGATTTTATCATACAGCCCAGGTTGGTCTCAAAGTCTCGGTAATCCTCCTGAGTACTGGGATTACAGGTAAGCACCAACCACACTTGGCTCCACTGAACTCATAGCAGAATAATACAAGTCATGGCATCACAGAATCTCAAAATCCATCCCCTCTACATAGACTCTAGAGATGGCCACTGAGAACCAATGAGATGGTTTAGCATGGGAAAGTTATGGGTGCCAAATTCCCAGAGATCTATATGGTGGAAGGTAAGATCCAGCTTCACAAAGTTACCCTCTGACCTCTACCTGTGCTGTGACATGCCACATGGCCACAGATACACATAAAAGATAAATCTTTTAAATCTCTGAGGAAGGCTGGAGAGACTGCAGCATGTATGGGGGACTTACAGCTAGCTACCCAAAACCTCAGCTCCAGATCTCAACTCCACAGGCATGTGAGCATGTGCATATTTCTACATAAACACATACATATATAATTTTTAAAAAATCCAAATATCTAGTATTGGCCAAGAGAACCGGCCAAGCAAGCTCTCAGTGGCACGTCTGCATAATCACAGCCGGTGCAGTGCACATAGATCCTCCACACCCCACCCAAGCCTTCTGCTCCCTCACAGACTAGCTCATTCATGGCCAGATCGTGTATGTCTTTTCAAACACTCCAGTCCAAGCTTCACACTGTCACCTCTAGGCTTCTAGCAAAATATTTCTCTCATCTTTTCCATTTTTATTTGTGAGAAGTATGTCTATCTGTGTGGGGGCATGAGGGCATGGATCCCCATGGAGTTATCAACAGTTGTGACCAGCCCAGTTTGGGTCCTCTTCCAGAGGGCTGCACTAGAGCCAGACCCTTCCCATCTCCAGTTCACTGGGATAGCAGCAATCGCTCACTGTACGCTATGTAGCTAAGCACTGCTTAAGATTTACATGCAAATTTAACCAAGCCTTTTGAAATGGGGTGCTGGAGATGAACTACGGCACAAATGCTGTCTTGTCATGTGACATTCCACACTCACAGTCCACGTAGACCAGGCTGGCCTTGAACACTCACCTTAATCTACACAGGTCGATCACACATTTTGTCCTCTTGGTTTCTAAGCCAGCAATGGAAACGACAAACCCCTGACCACATTGATATTGGAGACAGCCACTTCTTCCTCTGGGCGAACCTAAAAGCTGGCTACTGCCGACATGACAATGCAGACCACCTTTCACTAACTGTGCCCACCCCAGGCTTCTTCTCAGTCTCTACTTTTAACATGACTTCTTACCAGGGAAATGATTGCTTTTGGATTCTTAGTTTTGCTAATAAAATTATTTAGGAATGGGATGAGTAAGGAAGCTCAGCAGGTAAAGGCATCTGACACCAAGTCTGATGGATTCCCAGGACACACATGGCGAACAGAACAGATCCATGCAAGCTGCCCTCTGGCCATACGGTCAGATCCACCCCCAAGATCTCATATGTGCTGGTCAGGAATTCTGCCACTGATCTATACTCGCAGACCTAGGACACACAACATTTGATTTTGCACAGACATTTGATTTTGCAAAGCTTTCTTTTGCTCTAGTCATGTTAAGTCAAAATTTGCTCTCCACGAAGTAGACATGAAAAGTTTTATCTCCCACACACATACACACACACACAAACACACGAAATAGAAATGGTTAGACTGGTGGTTCTGAAGTGTCTCTTCAGAACTTGGGACCTTGTTAGCAATGCAAATAGCCAGAACCTACCAAAACCTAATAAATCACAAGCCAAAGAACAATAAGCCCAGCAGTGACTCTACTGTGCACTGAGGTTGAGCATCTGTACAGAAAAACTCCAGGAGGGGAGAACTCAGCAACCTCCTGGTTATGTGGTCACTGCATTACTACAGTTATGGCTGACTGCATGACAGAATCACACAGCTAAGCAGGACAAGTAAAGGGGGACAGAGTCATCATATTTGGAAGGACAAGGATCTGCTAATGTATCTAGGCATACGAACCAGTTAGGCCACCACAGTAAGAAAAGATACATAGTAATGTAGCCACATGAATAAATGTTTTAAAAGTTCTGAGAATAACATATGTAGATGTATATTAACATTTGATATATGGGGAGGGGGACAGCAAGACGGGTCAGCATATAAAGGGGCTTGCCATCAAATTTAAGGACCTGAGTTTAAGCTCCTGGAATCCACATGGTGGAGGCAGTGAACCAAATTCTACAAGATTCCCCCTAACCTGGTATATCTCCCACCCACCCACATACCACACAAAATGTAAAAGAGCCCCAAGGCTGGGAGTTAGCTGTCAATAGGGTCCTTGCCTCGCAAGCATAGGACCTAAACCCCATTTCCTTGAAACCATGCAAAAAAAAAACCACCACCACCACCAAAAAAAACCCTGGTTATGATGGTGTGCACTTTTAGTCCCATAAACATCCACATCCCCAATGCAATGCGTGTGGACCCCCATAAATATATATGCTGTACCAAATTATACAGCACCTCTTGGGAAAAGAAACAAGTGTCTGTCAAAACAGGGGAATGAAACATTGAATGTCAAAATGATGCCCATACACTAAACTTAAAGTTCTTTCAAGTCCCTACACTCAAATGATCTTGCAAAACCATACTCAACATAATAAAGTTGAAAGATTTAAAAATATGCTGTCATTTTAAATTTTAATAAAATAGATAATTTCATTACATAGAGTGTCAAGTCCATCCACTCATTGTTAAAGTTTTAGAAATATCTTCTATAAAAGCTTGGTATTTGCTTGGGAATTAATCGACTATAACATTTCTACAGGTACAGAGTTCCCACCTTTACCTCCATTCTTATTTTGAAAAATACAGAAAAGTACAAAAAATAAGACGTGATATCCATATAACACAACTGAAAGTTATCCAGTATCTTCATGTATTTACTTAGTCTTTAAGAGAATGATGCTTATATAAAGCTGAAGCCCTCCCACCCCCGCCCACTCACTCCCTTTCCTTCTTCACTCTCACTCAGGAGTTGGTCTGCATTCTGATGCATTGCAAACATTTACATACAGATATTTATACCATGATAAGCTGTTTCAAGAAGGAAATTCTAACTTGACAGGTCACTGCAGTATATGCATGATTCCATAACTTCAATTCCCCCATCACTTCCAGAAGTCTTCCAGTTACACACACCTCACTTGTATCTGC
>LOJH01014822.1:0-23600 GCA_001685095.1 Ellobius talpinus
CCACCTGCCTCTGCCTCCCAAGTGCTGGGATTAAAGGCATGCACCACCACCGCCAAGCCCACTTTTTCTTAATTATCAATTCATTTCCGCATTAGTTTTCTTGGCAGTAAAGATAGTGCATTTGTGAAATGAGAAGACCTGGTGACAGGAGCTTCCAGCAATCCCACTGACCCCCATCAGTCATATCCTGTAACTCCAATTTCCTAAGACTGACTGTGAAACCTCAATTGGGTCACAGATCCCCTACCTCCGTTTTCCTCATCTCCACAGATACTGGCTGAAGCGGGGTGTGGGTCCCACAATCTCAGTATTCGGGGGCAGAGACAGGAGATTGCAAGTTGAAGGCTAGCCAGGGCTACAGAGCGAAACCCTGTCTCAAAATTTAAAAGATGCAACTCAGAAATAAGTATTGAGCAGTGCTATACAGCCCATTTCCTCACAGAGATGGGTTCTTTCTTGTAGGAAGAGAGCCAGAGAAAGCTCAGAAGCAGAGCTTCTAAGGCAAAGGTTCTCAACTTAAGGACCATGACCCCTTTGAGGGGTTGACCCTTTCACAGGAGTTGGCTAAGGCCATCAGAAAACATGGATATTTACATTATAATTCATAACAGTAGCAAAATTAGTTATGAAGTAGCAATGAAAATAATTTTGTGGCTGGGCGTCAGCACATGAGAACTGTATTAGAGGGTCGCAGCGTTAGGAAGGCTGAGAACCACTGGGGGAATCTCACTAGACACGATTACTAACGGGGCTATAAAGCACTGGAGGTTCAAGCCAACCAATAACATGCACACGCCTTTGACGGAGTACTCTGATGTGAGAAGTCCTCCTGTATATGTGTTCCTTTTATTGGTTAATGAATAAAGAAGCTGCTTGGGCCTATTACAGGGCAGAATAGAGCAAGGAAGGAATTCCAAGCAGCAGAGATAGAGGAGAACAGTAGGCCTCTGCCTACAGGGAGACACCATGTAGCTACCAAAGGAGAAAAACACAAGCTACCAGTCACAACTCTTGTGGTAAAATACAAAATAATAGAACTGGGTTAATTCAAGGTGTAAGAGATGGCTAGGAATACGCTGGAATCATTGGCCAGGCAGTGTTGCAATTAATACAGTTTCTGTGTGATTACTCGGGTCTGGGCAGTCAGGAACAAACTAGCAGCCTCCACCTACAGTACCTCTTTCTTTCATTTGTGAACAAAGAATTTAACCTAATTGGCATCTTATTTACTAGGTGCCAAGAACAAGCCAAACATACCTTTCAAGTGGCTTTTTTCTGTAAGCTTTACTTCAAGAGTCAGAGGAACCCCGGAAACCAAGAACTTAACTACAAAGCATAAAGGCTCTCTTTACTGCATGTTTCAAAGAGACTTCTGAACTGAACTGTATGGACCTCACCTCCATGCCTGTGTTTCCATCCTTTGCTTGTTGGAGAGCATCAACTGTCCCACGGCATTCTTTGAGATCGCTCTGTAGTTGAGACACCAGATGACGCTTCACAGAGTTGCTAGTCAGCAAGCGCTGAACTTGGGTTTTCAACTTCAGGATAACCTCATCCTTCGAAAGCTCTTCATTTGGGGCACCTTGCTGTGCAGTGCTGATGAGGAAATGGTCAGTTTTAGGATTAAACCAAGTAACAAATCAAACACAGTTATTCTGTAAAGCCCTAACCACATGGTAATGTTTTGTATGCCTTGACTGTCACAGCATCTTGAACCAATTGTATTTTTGCCATTTCGTTTCTTTGTTTTCTGGTGCTTCATACATGCTAGGCAAGTATTCTAACACTGAGCCACATCCCAACTCTGCTAAAGGATTTGGAACTTGGGGGCTGGAGAGATGGTGTGGTGGTTAAGAGCATTTGATGCTCTTCAGAAGACCTGAATCGATCCTCAGCACTTGGTGGCTCACAACTAACTCCAGCTTCAGGGGATCTGATGCCCTCTTCCAGCCCTTCAAGGTTAAGCGGTGCACATACAAACACACAGGCAGAACACTAACACACATAAATCAAAAATAAATAAATCGGAATTTTGTCATACATAAGGGCATCTTCTTTTGCACAAAAATAGGTTCATTTCTCAGAAAACACTCTCCCTACTTAGTCTTTCTGCCTAGACACAAGCAGTTTAATTCAAACACAGCTCACACTTGTGATTTGGGGTATGTGGGATGCTAATATTCAATGAGGCAATATGGATATTGAGGAGGAAAAAATATTACACCTCAGCTATCCTAACCAACTACTGTCTGTAAGGCTGGGCAGAATCCAAGCAACCAGAAAACTGAAACAAAAGCCATGCTAATATAATCTAAACTCCCCCCTCCCGCTGTAATGAGAACTGAACCCAGTGGCCTCACACATGCTAAGCCTGAGTTCTGCTGCTGAGCTGTATTCCAGCCTTTAAACTCAACTCTATTTTCTGTAAGCATAAAGCCTAGAATGAGAGTCCACTCTTTTTAAGTCATTTTATTAGTGTGTTAGGGTGGCAGGAGAGAGCCACTGCCCTGGAGGACTCTCAGCAGCTGTGGCTGCCTGGACACAACCTACACGATATCAAGCCAGTCACCCTGTAGCAGGAAGAAGAGGGGTGCTTCATAGGTTCCCACTCTCAGCTGAGGAGCTGCTCATGGCTGATGACTTTTGGGGAGGGAGAGTCAATTTCCTTTCAGGGCATGCACGGGGCCCTAGAACACCAGTGCCTCAGTGGATGGCCCCACACCCATGAGCATATGGCCAGCAGAGACTGGACTCCGTGGCTTACTTAATAAAATAAATAAATAAATAAATAACAATAAACAGGGCATCAAGTTGGAATGGATCTAGGAAGCACAAAGGGGAGGAGTAGGGAAGACAGATATGATCAAAATACATTATATGCAAGTTTGAAATTCTCAATTAATTGAAGTATCATTTTTTTAGAGATGAAGATAAGTTTCTAAACAGTTTCATAGTGGCTACTATGGGTAAATACTACGGATGCCAAGTAAATCTCAGACATTAGTAACAATGTAAATATACTGGTTCATTAATTTTAATAATACGAATTGTTAATAGGGAGCATGGGAGCTGAGTATACTGAACTGTGTAAAATATAAATCTCTATTTCTAAAATCTTCTAAAAGAAAAAAACTCTATCTAAAAAAGAAATAATGGTATCTGAATTAAAGTTTTTACTCCTGAAATTTGAAATTTTCATATATTTTAAATGTTAGAATATTGTATTGTAAATGTGTAAAGAGAGAATGCACAAATCACTAGGTAGATTTATTTTTAACAATATAAATGGCACTCCTTAGGAAGAATATATTATATATGTACTTATATATAACAATATACATATATTCTATGTACATGTTTTCATATGTTACTCCTTAGGAAGAATATATTATATATGTACTTATATATAACAATATACATATATTCTATGTACATGTTTTCATATGTTACTCCTTAGTAATATATTATATATGTACATATATAACAATATACATATATTCTATGTACATGTTTTCATATCTAAAACCCCACCTATTTAAATAATTTCCACTTCTGTAGAAATGGAAATCATAACTATAACAGGTAAAGCTTTGTAAGAAACAAAATACACACAAAGTACTCTGCTACATGATGGAGTGAACTGTGAGCCCTCAGTTCATTCAGCAAGCAAATGAGGCCTCCACAATTCCTCTTCTGACTGAAAGCAGGCCACTGAAATAAATAACACTCTGCGCTCCTAGAGGAGGGCAAATCAGAGAGGAGAGAAGTGCCTGTAAAATAATTTTATGGCCAAGCGGTGGTGGCGCACACCTTTAACCCCAGCACTGGGGAAGCATAGGCAGGTGCGTCTCTGAATTTGAGCCCAGCCTGGTCTACAAAGCGAGTTCCAGGACATCCAGGGCTACACAGAGAAACCCTATCTTGAAAAAATAAAATAATAATAATAATTTTTTCCCCTTCCTCAAAAGGAAAAAAGTCAGAGTAGTGACCATTCTGCCTAAGGCTCACGGCACCCTATGGAAACGGGGGTTCCCTGAAACCCAAATAGACTGCAGTCCCTTATGAAGCCTGCTGAGAGCTGAGAAGACCAAAGGAAAATGGCATTTTGCTTGTTAAATGTTTATTATTTGAGCTTTGCAGCCAACTATAATAATGGAGAGAGGAAGCGTCTGCAAGCTGTGTACAGATTACTGTAAAATAGAACACTGAGCTAAACTCTTCAACTTTACTAGGCAGTAGCAGAAGGTGGGGGGGTGGAGTAAAAGCTGGGAGCCACTGATACCTGGGTCAGTGATTTGGAAGCAGCTCAAGAAAAAGGGTAACTCACACTGTGAAGAGCAGTCTCCTTTAATTCAAAAATCAGTTCACTGGAAGAAAAGCACCAATTTCTTCTCTCCTATGTCCTTGAAATCTGACATGAAACTGTTTCTCAAAGATGGTAGATCAACTATTAACCGCTAGTGTGAGATGATGTCCTCTGGATGATGCATTTATTGATGACTTTTCCAGAGCTCTCACCAGCTACCTGAAGAGGCCTAACTTAACATTAGTGCAGCCATGACAGGCTGTGGACTAACAATACTGGAACTAGGCCTCACCCTTACAATAACCAGGAAAAGCACAAACTGTACCCTGTGGAGAACCAGTAAGAATTGAGACAACAAGTACTAGATGCCCCAGAACATTAAGAATAGCCTATTTGTGTATAGGCTGCCAATTTCCTTACAGCAACACCAGTACTAATCCCTGTTTGACAAGACTTCTGCTGCCCCACTTCTGCCCATCAGGAGCTCAACCCCAATCTGAATCCGGAATCCACCCTCCCCATCCTTTACTCCTTAAAAACCCTGCCTCAAACCGCGCTCAAGGCTCTCCCTGATCCAACCGTTGTGTCAGAACAGACGGACAGCCCAAGCTCGAGCTTGCAATGAAGGCTCTTTGCTCTTACACATGAACTTGTACTCCTGGTGGTCTCTGGGGAGCTCATGACGCAGGCATAACACTACCCACTCCAATTCAGTTACATTCTCTACTTTCCCAATTGAGTGGGTCAGCCATGTCTTTATAGTAATGATGAAATGCCTTGAGCCTATTAACTAGAGGAACAAACATTAGAATTACTACATCGTGGCTATGAAGTTATGTAAATAGAAATTACAAGAGTAGCTAGGCATAGTAGTGCAATGCCAAGAATCCCAGTACTTGGGAGTCCAGGGCAAGAATGTACATTTGAGACCAACCTGGGATATACAGCAATATCCTACCTCAAGGAACAAAACAAAAATCAAAAGGTACAAAAGGAAGAATTCATTTTAATGGATAAAGATGAAGTATGTCTATTGAAAGGGTTCAACACATATGTGCTCATCACTCAGCTCCAAGACCAACCACAGTACAGACTGAAAAGTAATACGAACTGGAGAAAACTATTTCTGAATGAACTATATCCTTAATTGTCAATAAAGAGAGACAAAGAAGAACAAATTTTAAAGTAAAAAGGCTTGACTATCATGTAAATATGAACAAACAAGAAACTACACTACCTGAAGATTTTTGAATTCAAGTCCTGGTGGCACCAATGACAACATGAGCCAAGTGATTCAGCTCTCTGTGCTCCAGTAAAACCAACATTGTCACAAAACTGAGGGTCAAAATGCTTTAAAAAGCATATGTGTTGAATTCAAAGTTGACAAATGTAAAATCTGATCAATGGCATATTTTAACCAATCATCTCTAAGATAACAGAAATAGCTATTATTTTAGTACATAGTAAGTTCTAGGACATATTCCAGGAGACTCACACTCATTGTCTGTTTTAATTCTATTTATTTATTTATTTATTTATTATGTATGCAATATTCTGTCTGTGTGTATGCCTGCATGCCAGAAGAGGCCACCAGACCCCATTACAGATGGTTGTGAGCCACCATGTGGTTGCTGAGGATTGAACTCAGGACCTTTGGAAGAGCAGGCRGTGCTCTTAAACCTCTGCGCCATCTCTCCAGCCCCCCCGTCTGTTTTCTTACTTTAAGTTCCAAGAGAGCACAAGCTTGATAAAAAGCAAAAACAAAACAAAACAAAAAACAAAAAAACAAGTCTAGAGAAAGTTAAAAAGTTGGCATAAGGCCATTTACCTAGCAATAAAAGGCAAAGCTGTGGTCCAGACCATCTTGGATCTGAAGCCTACACTCTTTCCCTAGTTCCTGAGAAATCATTTGGCACTGACAATAAAGGAGGCATTCATGGCAAAGTATGCTTTCAAGATGACTACATATAGCTTCAAATTTGTAAGCACCTAGGTATAAAACTAATAATATGCTTCTTTTGTGTTTGCCAACCACAAACACAAAACGTCACGTTATTGGGTCGCAGTACTCATACTGAGAGCCATTGTGCCACTGCTCAGCTTTCCACACCCCTCTTCCGAAGGCTGAGCAGATGGCAGTCCCCCCACTTCATCAGAGCCACAGTGACCTCCATTTGCAAACCAGGTAATTAACGGGATGGAAAGAAACATGGGTCCCATGGTCCTAGACAAGAGCCCGAGGATGACTCCCACTAAAAACATCAGTCTAGCTCCACTATTTTCTTCTTGGTTTTCCTCTAGGCTGTCATCTGTAGAGGTGAGAGCCCGAAAAGACAAGACGCTCAGGTAAACGAAGCCTTACTAAGCTGAACAACAGCATTTCTTATGCAGGATCACCTTATTACTTTAGACTCCAACCCATGAAATCCATCTTACTGCTCTACTCGGCAATGGCAGTGTTAAAATGCAAGCTTCCCAAGGCCACTGCAGGTGAACCTATCAGGAGACTTAGCTTTGTACTCGGTTGCTTAACACTTGAGACACAATCCGTACTAAAAAACTCAGTAATGACAGTGAACACAGCCAGTGGTGGTGAAGGCCAAATGCTGTTCCTTAACACTTTCTTCCAGAGGCGGAAGCACAAGTCAGTGATAGAGCACTTTCTGAGAAGGAGCGAGGTCCCAGGATCCATTCCTCAGCATAAGAAGCACCTGCTTTAGCCTAACCCAATCTCCTGACTCCATCTCTCATCTCCAACTCAGACCAGTCAAGTCCAGTGCTGACCAAACAGCACTTGGTTGCTTATTCTCTGGCCTGGCAAACTGTGAACCCAAGGAAAAGACAGTTTCTAATGGACTTTTTGTATCTTATTTCAGAACCTCACAAAGTACCTTCCATGTAGCAAGGATGCAAAGTTCAGCAAGTGTATAGAACATCTGCTGAAAGCCCTATAACTAACCCTGCAACTCTCTCCACTCCTTCCCCATCACCCTCGCCCACGTGACTGATAAAATATCTACAATGACAGTAGCATAAAAGAACCTGGTTTTTTGGTTTGGTTTTGTTTTTTCATTTCTCGCCACCACCACCCGGTAAGAAACCATTTTAAAAGTGAGATCTCAGGACTGGAGAAACAGTTCAGTGGTTAAGAGCCCTGCCCGGGTTCGGTTCCCAGTTCCACGTGGTAGCTTACAGCCATCCACAACTCCAGTTCCAAGGGATCTGACCCCCTTCTAACTTCTACAGACACCAGCATATGCCCATGCATACATGCAGGCAAAACATGCACAACAGAAATAAATGTAAAAAAAGTTATTTTAAGATCTCAGTAAGGTTCCAAAAAAAGTGTAATGTCATTGCTATGCTTATTTTCTCACAGATGACTGATTAATGCAAGACAACTGCTTTTCACACACAAAGCTAACATTAAAAACAATAGGCATCCACCTCAATAGTTCAAACATATAGTCTGTATATTTGTGAGCATGTGTGTGGTCTGTACTCATGTATGCACACGGGCGTGTGCTCCCACCCTTTGCTTTATCACTCTCTCCTTTATTCCCTTGAAACAAAGTCTCTTACTGAATCTGAAGATAGGCTGGGCGGCCAGCAACTCTTAGTTATCCTCCTGTCTCAACCTCCCACAGTGCTGGGTGCTGGGATTTGAACTCTGGTCCTTATGCCTGCAGAGCATGCTCTATTACCCACTGAGCCATCTTCGTAGCCCCATAATCTGTTTATTTTAACTACATAATCCCCTCCTTATCTTCTATAACTAGTGTCTATCTACATGATGAGGACTACAGACATATTAATACTTCAGATTTCTGTCCCTTTGGATTTTCTGTCATTTATATTTCATTAAGAGTTTCTAAAACACACTGTCCCATAATCAGATCTTTATCTTATGCGTGGTGCCACCCATGTCCCATGCCTCCATCACCAGCTTTATTAAAAGAGTCTTCTATAGTAAACTATCCATGCAGTACCTGTTAGCTTTGGACTCCTTCTGATTGACTTTTTTAATGCCCAAGTCCACACATGATTCAGTGAGCTCTACACTCAGGTCTCCTTCTGAGTCGCCTGGAAGCACCCCGAGGTTGGCAGCAGACTCATACAGAGAAATCTCATCTTTAAGCGCTGCTAATTCCTCCTGCAGCAAAGTCATCAGAAAGAACTTCCATTATCTTCCTGGATAACAAAGACAATCATCCCATGTTTCAGACTTAACTGTAATGATTGGCAGAATGTAGAAAAGTCTCAAATATATTCTTAACATTCATTCTAAATAACTCCATGAAGGCCAGTTCTTGCCACATTTTCAAATAAGTCAAATGAATGAGGAAGCAAAGGCAGACAGATCTTTCCACAACCCTTATATTTACAAAAACCCCTTAGCTGGGATACCTCTGGTGTCCTGGCCTCACTATTCCAGAGGACAAAGTAGATAGCTCAGTCGGGCATGCTACGCTCTGCCTGCAGCAGTGTGCCATGCTCTGCCTGCATCATCAACAGGCAGAGCACTTCCTTCAGCAGAGGCAATGCTGAAAGTCCTCTCCAGCATCCTCCTTACTGTCAGGGAAATTAAGATGGTGGAGGATGTGAGAAAAAAAATCACATCCCGACTAAATATTTCCCACACCTGTAGAATCCCTAGTCCCCGGGAAACACCTGCAGACCGTAGATGCCCTGGTCCCTAGGATACATCAGCAGAGGCAGGAGAGACAGTGGACAGACTGGCAGGAGGAAGCAGAGGTCTGGCTCTGCAGTTGATCAGAACTGGACTGGAACACCTTGGTCTCACTAACAGTGGTGTAGTATGGGTGAGATCCTGAAAACCTTCCCGGGTCTGAAGGTCCAGCCACGCTTACTACACAGAGAAACCTACGGTACAAAAAAGGTGCTAAAGCATTGCCCAAGTCTCTTCTAAGAGATAGCACTCACTTGCAAAGCCTTATTCATGCTCTCACTTAGGATGTGGGCCTTCTGTGCTTGCTGCAACTGTAGCTGGAGCTGAGCCACCTCCTGCATGCAGCCTGCAAGATAGATAGAGTCATAGGATATGTGATGTGGAATATTAATTTAAGATGTGTTACATTTATTTATGTTATGGAACTTTATTTAATGATGCAAAGACATGTTGCATTCTTTTATGTTGCATATGTAACTCTGTGAAGCTGTGTTACTGTGCCTGCCTAAAACCCCTGATTGGTCTAATAAAGAGCCAACAGCGAGGCAGGAGAAAGAATAGGAGGAGCTGGCGGGCAGAGAGAATAAAGAGGAGAAATGTGGGAAGAAAAGTTGGAGGCACGAGGAGAGTAGGACATCAGGGGTCAGCTACACAGTCAGTCATGGAGGAAGAAGTAAAGAAAGGTAAATAGAATGGAGGAAGATAAAAGTCCAGAGGCAAAAGGTAGACAGGGTAATTTAAGTTAAGAAAAGCTGGCTAGAAACAATCCAAGCTGAGGTTGGACATTCATCAGTAAGAATAAGCCTCCATGTGCATTTATTTGGGAGCTGGGTAGTGTGACCCCCAAATAAAGAATAGGAGCCAAAAGAGTAAGCGTGGAAAACAACCAACAACTACATGGAACTGAAAGGAGACAAAGTCAGATCTACAGAACCAGGAGCCACTGAGGCTCGAGGTGGAGTCTGCTTTACTGCTATGGTTTACAGCCATGCAGATAGAGAGCCACAGGAGACCTCAAAGACCTAAGTCTGGTCCACGTGTTTCTGAGATTTAGTTCTCAAGGAGCTCAAGGCCTGGGAACTGGAGTGTTGGATCCTGTAGGCCTGATCAGCCACTGCCACATACATCTACAGACCATAGCAGCCCAGAAGTCATCTAGTGGGGACACAAGGTTCTAGCTCACACAAGTCAAGAAAGATCTACCCTACCATTTCTGCCCTCCAATTAAACTGTATCTTGCTATCTTTTTAAATGCTTTTATTTCCAACATCCCCATCTACACATGTAAAAGCAGCACATTACAGCTGTATTTCTGAATTTTAGCAAACTACTACTTTAAAGTTGTGTGTCCGTGTGTCTGTGTACACATGCATCCACAAAGGCCAGAAGGGGGTGTCAGGTTCCCTGGAGCTGGAGTTACAAGTAGTTGTGAGCCCCGTGGGTGCTGGGACCTGAACTCTAGTCCTCTGCAAGAGCAGGAAGTGCTCTCCACCTCTGAGCCCTCTCTCTAACCCCAACGAACGAATATTTTAAATGTACTAGGAGTCTAGTTCAGAGGGTCATTTGAAGGTTTCTTTGAATGAAAACAGCCCTCTCAGAAATAGCTGAGGGAAATACTCACAATCTACGAGGATGCTTCAGAAAATCCTACTGTCAAAGCCTTTAAGAGTCAAGGGAAAGACTCACCAAGTCATGGCAAGGGGAAAATGGATCTGTAGCTAAGCAGGGTTGGAGAGCCTAAACAGGACAGGGTCCAATCTGGCCCCTCAGCCAGTGCACACACATCCATAGGCAGCCTTTAACTTCAGTACCTTCACTGTGCAATTATACTACACTCGCACACCAATCATCTAACTGGTTCATAGGCCAAAATGTGACTTGTATGTTAGTTCATAAAAAAAATTACTATTGTGTTAACCAGAAATTAGGATGATTTTGTCTGCTCAACAGTCTGTGTATCAACACTGACATTTTATTGCCTTTAACATCATCTCATAAAAATAATAATTAAAAGTACCACTACCATGAAAAGCATAGGAAGCATGTTTCAAATACAACAGAGGCCACACTAGAAATCTTAACAGTGACAAAAATGTAACTCTCAGCTCAGGTAACTGACTCACTGTGAGGGGATAAAGAACTGGAGATAAACAAAATGACAACTATTTAATCATATATTTTGGGGGGGTCGAGAAGAGGCAAATACAGTGAGGCCTTATGGTCAAAGATGGCTGAGGACTGAACATCATCTTTGGAGCAGAGTGCCCTCCTGGCATGTGCGTCCCTTTCCTCTGCTGGAAGCAGTGCCAGGTATCACAGCCCAGGTTTCTCAGAGGAGGAGTGCTGGTGGTTTTTATTTGGAACGGACACTTGTTTGTATTTTCCAGACTGTGTAGCAGACATGAACCACACCTTTAGTATAAACTAGAAGAAACTGGTCACTGGTGGACTTTTCTTTCTCTTCTGGCTTTTTACAGTGCAGGGATTCAGGCTGCTGAGATGGCCCAGTGACCTTGCAGTGCAATTCGTGGCATGCAGTGGTGGCAAGACAGCCTGCGCTTGAGCTCCAGTCTGTGAAGACTGTCCTCTGTCCTACCCCCGAACATGGCATGCACCTCCCACCCACGCGAGGACAGTGAGTAGAGTAAAACTCCAGTTTAGGAATCCAGCTGCGTGCTGTGCTGCTGTGGAACTACACTGTGTGAAGATGTGTCACTGTGACTGGTTTCATACAGAGTTGAATGGCCATTAGCTAGGCAGGAAGGGTAGGGACGACTTCTGAGGACAGAGAGATTTCAAAGAGGAAGAAAGGCTGAGTCGCCAGCCAGATGTGGAAGCAGGACGGGCAGTGCAGACTAAAGGGAGCCGAGCCACGTAAGAATGTAGGTTAAAGAATATAGGTTAAGTTATAAGAACTAGTTAGGAAGGCCAAGCTTTTAAATTAATAAAAAATCTCTGTGTCACCGTTGGTGAGCTGGCAGTCCAAACGAGAAAGTTCATCTTCACTGTACACATTGCAGAAGCCTCTGGGAACCCACAGGACACGCACCTGACTGCAGCAGGTGGGCACACTGCTTCTGACTGTCCTCTAGACTTCTCGTCAGCCTGTTAATGAGCTCAGTCTTTTCTAATTTGACAGCTTCTTGATTCCTCTCCAGTTGCTGCACGTGATCCTTTAAACGAACGCAAACGCTTTCCTAAACCAAAGTCAGCAAGTCATTTTCACAATCAGTTTTAGTAGAAATTAAACAAAGTGTCAAATTTAAAACCATCATCTGGTGGGATAATCTCTTGTCCAGGGGTAACCTGTTCACAGGGGAGAACAAGAGAGCATGTGACCTGGGGAAAGGCCCAGCTAACAAAGGACACCCACAAGCTCCTGTTATTCTAAAATCAGATTTTACTCATGCCAAAGGAAACATATTACAGTCCTGTGCATTTTATGCTGTGTTAACATATACATACAAATGTAGGGAAACCACTTTGAGTCATGGAATCCGTATCCTCAGACAAGGAAACAGATGAACACATGGAAACTCTATTCTGAGCAGCCAAAGGCTCATTCTGTTCAGGAGGGCCAAAAATAATCTTTCCCTCCTCTGAGTTTCTTTTAAATTTGATCTGTTTCTCTTATATTCCTCTTTCTACCTTTAACACATCTTATTTCCCTTGTCTCCCAAGGCATCTCTGGAATATGTTAGGCATAACAAGCATTATAATGAATACTTGAAAAATTAATGACAAGAAAGACATAATTGTTGAGTGCGACTGTATGAGGACATGTAAGAAATAGACGCTATGGGACAAGGACTGTCTTCCCTACATACACACATGGAGAGGGAAAGATACTGTGCAAACATTTCTCCAAAAATAAAAAACCTATTGAAAGTAAGGAAGGAAGCACAGGCGTGTGGAGCCCAGGTAGAAGAAACCATCACTGTAACAACCATTGCTTCTCACTTAAAGCCGCTCAGGCTGAATGTCAATCAAAGCATGGAAGAGGCAGGCAAATCAGTGTGGCAATGGTCTTAAACTTCCTGAGAAGCCCTAAGAAAACCACTAGCAAGAGCTCCGAAGTAAGAACACATGGGCCTTTGGTACCAGGTACCCAAGTACAACCTAAACCTCAATATTGCTCTCAACACAATTACAGGGATGCCCAAAATGCAAATAATACAGGAGTGTCCCTGTGCAAAGGAAAGGGGCGCTGAAGGCTCTCATTTTGCTGTAAAATTCCTGTGAATTTTCTATTCTATGTCATAATGCAGCTGTGTTTGCTTTAAATTCTTTCTACCAGATTTTTAGCAAAATGAAGCTTCTGGACAGCGGTCCGTGTTTATTTAGTGCTGTGAAGTTCTTGGCATGCTGCTGCTGTTTCCCAGGCCAGCTTGGGAAGCTCAGCACTAATGAGCCAGCATAACCTGGCTGATGCGCGATGAGTTACAGGATGCAGAACAAAACTTGTTGTGGAAGGGTGGCAAGACACACACATTCATATTTAGAGGTCACAATAGGCTTGAACTGTTACAATATTGCATATACAGTCTTCTCTACATTGAAAATCTGATGTTTAAGGAAAGCACTAAGTTAGTAATATGCTATAACCATGTATTTCTCAAATTGCACTAGATACACAGACATTCAAAAAGCTGTGTCAGAATGCTGCTCCACCCAGTACAAGCAATTAGTCAGTCTCTGTGCTCAATTCTCTTTCAAGGCACAACACCCATTCGTGATTTAAAAGAAAAGTCTTAAGAACTTTCTCAACTTTTCTTTAAAAAGAGAAAGAAATCTAAATCTAGTATATATACTGGGAACCTGGAAGCTTTCCCACAAAGACAAGGACCGAGGGAGGGAGGCCCTTCTCGCCTCTGAGCATCACATTGGAAGTTCTCGCCAATGAACGATGGTGAGAGAATGGAATAAAAGGAATACAAACTACAAAGAAGAGAGTAAAACTCTGTCTATGGATGACATAATCTGCTGCACAGAAAATCAGAAGGGGAAACCTACTAAAACTGCAGCTAATGGGGGGAAAAATCACTTTCCTGTACATCACAATGATCAAGTAGAATTTGGAATTTAAAAAAAGCCATGCCATTTACAATACCACTCCAGAACTGAGGGTCTTTAGTAGAAATGTAAGACACGTATAAGATCTAGTTGGGCAAAACTACAGAACCCTGAAGAAATCAATAGAGAGCTAGATAGCTGTAACAGCTCTCTATATTTACAGTGGGAACACTCAGTGTGGTCGAGATGCCACTTGCTCCCAGTGAGACCTACAGAGCCCATGTACTCTCAGCATACCAGCAAGTTACTTCGTGGGTGTCAACAACCTGAGTATCTTAAGTTTATATAAAGGGTTCCACACATCACCACCACACCGTGAGCATGTTGAAAATGAAGGCACTAACCACAGCAGCAGGAGGTGGAATCATGGGAAATTCTTTCTCCTTCCCTCACTTTGGGTGTGAACTCGGCTCTTGCAGCGCTCTTCCAATTAGGAATGCCAACTGGATTAGAAAATAATTCAGAGCGGGCACAAGCAATTGACTCCTTCTAGCAAATCCTGCTGAGCCAACTGATAACAAGTTTACAAAGGCAGAACCACAAAAACACTCCAGGATGGCGGGATAAGTCACAGTAAATACAGCTCATGGTTTGGAATCTGAAGCCCACTCGGCACAGAACCAAGATTCTGTTCTATCTTCTAGGCTAAGGTCCCTCTTCTGAAGTGGTGATGGCAGGCATGGGGACAGATAAGGAAGTCAGAGGCACAGGCTTTGACTCATAAGCTGTCCTGCAATAACTGCAGACTGGAAGGAACTGGTTGTACCAAGGAGGTTGTCCTGAGAGCCATTTTGGGGTCTGCCAACATTTGTACCAACCATTCCTACAAGAAAGGTTTGCAAACACACTAGGGATTCCTCCCACCCACCCCAGTGAGATAGTGTCAATTCAGCAGAGGAATGCTCGCCAAACACTCATAGGAGCTGACAAACTCAATTTTCCTAGATCTGCCAAGGACCATGGATGGCTGTGCCACCACTGTGTTCATCAAAGGTGACATGAATACATAAACATTTTAAAGTAAAATAAGAACCGCCTTCTAACTATACAGAAGGTCACTGAGATGGACAGACTTTGGATGTGTGATTGTTTTGTAAAGTTTATTTAAAAATTCCTTAGAGAATTGGCAAAAAAAAAGGTAAAAGAACAAAAAGACTGCACCTTAAATTCTAGTTAAGTTTCTATAACTTCCTTATCTTCTTCCATGGTTGGGCATAACCTTTATCTTTTCCCATCCCTAGAAACCCTTCATTATGACCAAATTCACAATATTTTCAATGTAAAAGGAAGAAAACAATAACTGAATAAAACACATATACACACACAAAAATAAAAAGGACTGAGTTTGCATTGGAAGAATTCTGGCCTAACATGCACCACACCCGGGGCATAACCCAGCATCTCACAAATGGAGCATGGTGGTGCAGGCCCATAACTGCAGCATCACACAGAGCATAGTGGTATAGGCCCATAACCCCAGCATCTCACAAACAGCATGGTGGTGCATGCCCATAACCCCAGCATCTCACAAACAGAGCATGGTGTTACAGGCCCAAAACCAAAGCATCTCACAAACGGAGCATGGTGGTGCATGCCCATAACCCCAGCATCTCACAAACAGAGCATGGTGGTGCATGCCCATAACCCCAGCATCTCACAAACGGAGCATGGTGGTGCATGCCCATAACCACAGCATCTCACAAACAGAACGTGGTAGTGCATGTCCATAACTGCAGCACTCAGAAAGCAAAGGCAGGAGGACCCGAAGTTCAAAGTCACCCTTAGCTACTTAGCAAGTGTGAGGACAGTGTGGGCTACGTGAGACTGATTCATAAAAAAATAAAATGTATACTATAAAAGAGAAATAATAATGGAATAAGATTTTACACAGTTACTCTGACATACTAGGTCTACCAAATAAGGGAAAAGGCAGAGTCAGCCATGGAAGTCGGAGATAACAACGCCAATCAGAGTGAACTTTGGTTATGGGAGGCTTGTCATACCCTCACCTTAGTTTCTTCTCCTTTTCTCTTGGGTTAAATTAGTTCTTAGATTACATTAGGAAAAATTCATCCCAAAACTCAGTTCACTTGACACACTCTGAGCTTTCAATACTTACTCCTTCTTGGACACAAACATAAAAGTCAACTGTGAAATATGCTCAAGTTTAGACTCACAAGCAGTTTATTTCTTCCCTATTTTATACATTACACAGACTGTGTGTCTCACATGGGAAACATTTCAATTCTGGAAAATTTGAAAACACATATATGTATGTTGGAATGAGACTCAAGATTAAACATGAAATTTGCTTAATGTTATTAAAGTTTTAGTCAGGGTTACTATTGCTGTGATGAAACACCATGACCAAAGCAACTTGGGGAGGAAAGGGTTTATTGGCTTACCCTCCCATATCACTGTTCATCATCAAAGGAAGTCAGGGAAGGAACTCAAATAGAGCAGGAACCTGGAGGCAGGAGCTGATGCAGAAGCCATAGAGGAGTGCTGCTTGCTCCCATGGCTTGTTTCTCATGGCTTGCTCAGCCTGCTTTATAGAACCCAGGACCACCAGCCCAGGGTTGGCCCCATCCACAATGAACTGAGCCCTCACCCATCAATCAATAATTTAAAAAATGTCCTACAAGCCTGCCTACAGCCTGACCTTATAGAAGCATTTTCTCAATTGCAGTTCCCTCCTCTCAGATAATTCTAGCTATGTCAAGTTGACACAAAAACTAGCCAGGACGCATATATAGACATAATACACTTGGTTCAAAGACTTTTCTTATACAATACTGTCAGCCATCAGAATACTGGATTCCAGATATCCAACTTCTATTCTCAAAAGAACCATTTCTCTACACTCTTTATGTAGCAGTGAGTGTTCAGAGATCTACGAAAGACTCTCGGGTCAACCTCAGGTCCTGGTCAGTGGCAGTACACCCATTCCTTTCAGTTGACATTCATCTATGACAACGTGAATATGTACAAATATTATCAAAAATAAAGTTTGACTAACACTGTGAGGTCTGAGAAGGTACCAATCGATCCTACAAGAACAGTACCCAAAATGAGGGTTTCAGACATATTCATGATTTAAAAAAAAAAAGGTTTTTGTGTGTGTGGAGGGGGAGGATTCAGCTACAATTTTATACCTATCACTAGCAGCAAAATTTCTAACTGGGGGACTACAAAGTATCAGTTACAAAAATAACCAGCTTTACTCGATGGACAGTTGTTCATCAGGAGTCACCTGACCTGCTCCTGAAGTGCTGTTCGGGTGGCATCCAAATTCTTCTGTAAGGACAGCACCTGCTCTTCATACTTCTGTGTGAGGCCTGTGACGATGCTGTCGTGCTGTTCTTTGGCTCGCTGAAGAGACTCAGAATGATGGAGCTCCATCAGTTGCTGTTTCAAGTTTTCCAGGGTGATTTCAGTTGTTCTGGCCTTCTTGGTCAACTAGAAAACACACACAGGGAACCCATGTTGATAGCATCTTAACTCCACTCTGTAAGACTGTCCCGGATACTACTTGCAAGCCCATGGTTGCTAGGAACAATTCCTCACTGACTACTAGTCTGTACACTTATGTGCAGAGAGTAAATGAGGATTCCAGAGAGCACAGTGGCCCTGCTGCAGGATCAGTCCTAGCATCGCTTGCATGGCTCTATAAGCAAAGGCCGGGGACATGGGGGGGACACGGGGGACGACCCATTGTAGAGTCACAGAAAAATGTGCTGCTCCTCCACAGACTGCAAATGGTTACTTATTAAATAAAAAGGGTTTTGGTTTTCTTTGTTGAGACAGGATTCCACTCTCTGCCCAGGCTCAAGTGATCATTGTGCCTCAGCTCCCTGAACAGCTAGGACTACAAGCACCTGCCACCACATCCCAGCATAAAGAATTCCAAAGGCAGAGCTGATACTGTGGATAAAATAACAACCCAAAATGGTTTCCCAATGCCCTTAATCTATAATTATGAAGGCTTTACAACAAGAAAGAATTAAAGTTGTGGATGGAATTAAAGTTACTAACCAAATAACCTTGAAATAAGGAGACTCTGAAGGAACTGTTTGGCTCAAGATCATTACAAGTCAACAGCTGACTGCATGCCCTTGGGCAAGGTCTTGGCCCTTCTAAGACCTGCATGACACATGTATAAGATGGTAACGTCCAGTGCCTTTCTAATCAAAATTCCAATTAGAGTTTTGTTTTATAAAACATTAAACATTGAGGGGCTGGAGAGATGGTTCAGAGGTTGGGAGTTCAGTTCCCAGAAATCACATGGTGGCTCAGCAACCATTTATAAATGAGATCTGGTGCCCTTTTCTGACCTGCAGGCATGCATGCAGACAGAACACTGTATATATAATAAATAAAATCTTTAAAAATCAAAACAAAAAAACATTAAGCATTGGTTTATAAAATCAATGAGGGACATTTTCAAAATTTTTTGAATAGGGATAATCCTTGTTTGCCAATTTTAAAATACACCATAAAGCTACCATCATGACAGCATACTGGCCTATATGGCAGAGCTACAAGCATGAGACTAGTCCAATGATGCTCAAGGTATTCTCCGTCTTTTATACGAGAGTAATGACCCTGAGGAAAGAAGCGCAGGGGTAAAGGGTGTAAGCAGAAGCTGTTAGTCAGATGCCAACAGCCATGGACTAGGTATTCCCAAGAAGAGGCAGTATGCACAGACATACAAAAATAAGACTGAGGAGAGAAGAGATGACCCACGGACAGAAGGTCACCTTGTCACACAGGTGAAGTAGCTTGTGCAAAGCCTGTGAGAGGTAAGAGACTAACAAAATTAGAACTATATCTGGAATTACCCGGGTGGCCATAGGAGCATTTGCAGAAAGGGTAAATTAGAGCACTGAGAGACTTTTGCAGTGAGAACATAAAACCCAGAGAGGACGGAAATGCTGGCATCAACTGAAGAGAACTGCCATCACCTCCTGGCACCCACAGATGACCTCAGGTGGCTGGCAGGGCATCTATGATGCAAAGTTCTTCTGAATGTAGTCTTAAGTAAACTAAAAAGGGTTTGTTCTTTTAATGTTGTTTATTTATTTAATCTATGAGTGTTTTGCCCACATGTATGTCTGTGAGCCATATGTGCCTGGTGCCCATAGAGGTCAGAAAAGGAAGTTGGATCCCTGGGACTGAAGATAAATTGCTGCAAGCTGCCATGTGGGTGCTGGGAACTGAAAACCCTGATCCGCTAAAGAGCAGCCAGTGCCTTAACTGCTGAGCCACCACTCCAGTCTCCAAACTAAAGTTGCATTGAATAAAGCTAAAATCTTACCTTTTCTTCACTGACTCTGAATGCTTGAATCTGGGTCTCTAGTGCTTTTATCTGTGCTTCAAGCTGGATCTCCCTTTCCTTTCCATTCTGAAAGAGTTTCTGGGATTCCCGAAGGCTGAGGGTCAAACCATCCTTCTCATCTGGAGCGTGAAAGATATTTATATATATATATACTGTCACTACTGTGGGACCATAATTGTCACAACCTCTATGAGATCTATACCTGAATGAAATTCAACTCAGAAAATTGAGTTTTAGTTGCTTTAGAAAAAAACAAAAAACAAACAAAAAAATTATTAAAAAAATTGACACCAAAAATAATTCACAGAACCAGCTACACTGCCTTTAATCCCTTAATGGATCCCTTCATAGCAAAAAGATTTCCAGTACTTCCAGCATCTGTTCACAAGAGGTTACAGATACAAGCTCGTGCCAATCAAAATGGTACCCTAGAGCAAGCAGGTCATAGTTGTACACACCCGTGACCCCAGTACTCAGGAACTACACAGTACTGATCCCAGTACTCAGGGACTACACAGTACTGACCCCAGTACTCAGGGACTACACAGTGAGCAGTACTGATTCCGGTACTCAGAGGACTACACAGTACTGATTCTGGTACTCAGGGGACTACTACACAGTGATCCTGCACACACTACTCACAGAAGTGCTGCCTGGGCCTGGGATCTCCTACAACTTACGTGCGCCCTCTGCCCGGGTCAAATGAGGGCATTGGAAATGAAAAGCACAAGGAGTTAGAACAGAGTAAGGTGAATTTATCAGAAGCCAGCAGCCCGCTCTTTTGCTTCAGAAAAAGCTCCAAGGAGCTCCGAGCCAGCGGCTGCCTCACCTTGGATTATGAGAAGCTGGTGGTTCAGATACCGAATCTGGCGTTCACTGTCGTTCAGCTTTTCAACTAAGCTGTCCAGCTGTCTCTCCTTCGCTTTGTTAAGAACCTGGAGTTGAATAATATGTATATTTTCTGCAGAGTCTGCTTTGGAATTAGAGACAATTTATTAGATAAAAAACATACTAAAATATAAGTCTGTGATTAGCTAGGGTAGTATATTTCAAGCTTTTTAAACAATTTGGTGAACTATCATGAAACCAGTGGATTCCGACTATAGTTCTGAATATGAAGACAGATGCTCCAGAATGTATCGGAGAGCACTGAGGAGTGAGGATATGCATGTTTGGCTTTGGTCTCATTGACATGAGTGGACTACTGCAGGACAACTACACGCTTTACTATGGGTCACCGCCAGGAAGGAGAAGGCCTCTGGGTTCAGGTTAAACATGGACTCACTACCCGTGTGGACAACTAACACACAGCTGCAATGAAGAAGCGTTCTCTCGTCAGACACAAACACAGAGACTGCTATGACACTATCTGAAAAGAACACTGCTAGACATCCTCTTTAGCAGAAGGGTAAACACGTTGTTGTATGTTTATACTGGCACATAGCAGTTAATATTCATTAACTAATAATGAGAGGAATGAGCTCTGATGTCTTCATCAGAAACAAAGTCACTATAGAGAATATTTAAATTGGTGGAAAAAGAAAAATGACAGGTATAAGAATAACACTTCATTTCCATAATAATATTCTTCATTTCCCACTAGACTAATGCTTCTGGAAGCTTATGATCAATAAATACACATTAAAAATTTTAATATTTATCAACAAAATAATTTATACTCTTTTCTAAATTAAAACAACAACAACCACAAAAAAACCACACAAAAAAGAAAACAACAACAAAAACCCCTTAAGGCCAGGTCTGGTGCTACACGTCTTTAATTCCACCATTCAGGCAAGGGCAGGCAGGTGTCTGTGAGTTCAAGGCCATCCTGGTCTACATATTGAGTTTCAACCAGGGCTTCATACTGAGACCCTGTCTTAAAAAAGAAAAGGAAAAAATCTGACTATTGAAAGCATCTCGCTGGCCTTACAGATGGAGGGGGCAGAAATAAACTGTCTCAAAGCTCCATCCCTCCAAATTCACTGGTTTTTAATTAATTTTCAACTTTATTATAAAAAATAATTTGCAGATAAAAAGATTACACACCAAAATTAACCAGACCCAAAGTCTTTATACTTCAATGAACTTCTAAACAGAGTAGCCTTCCAAAACAGGAGCTGCGGAACTTCACGTGGGATTTTACAATTCACTATCAAATGTATTGTATGCATCTAGTCACCACCAAAAACAAAAACTCCACGACAGAGTGAGACTGGAAAAGCAATTAGTTTATGCCCTTTCCTAACTCATGTTCATTGCCATATCCAGTCCTTCCTCTTTCCCAACAATTCTTGTTCTCTTGTCTTCATGGTGTTTTGCTTTGTTTTGTTTTTTCCAAGACAGGGTTTCTCTGTGTAACAGTCCTGGCTGTCCCTGAACTCACTCTGTAGACTAGGCTGGCCTTGAACTCATGGAGATCCACCCATCTCTCCCTGAGTGCTGGGATTAATGCCCACCTATGCTTTAGGGCACCCACATATGTATTTGTTTGCATGTAGGCCTATATTATTGGCTAGGTTCCCATATGAAGGAGAACCTGCAGGTTTTTCTTCCTGAGGTTGTGCGCCTCGATTGAACTCTTTAACTGCTATCACTGGGAAATTTGGCACTATCATCAAGTAATTCAGTTAACTTCTAAATGTCAACTTTAAGGAAATGTAAGATGACCTTAGAAATCAATTAACTTAACAAAATGCAGATTTTTAAGAACAGTAATGAAAGACATATTGCATGTCACTACCAGAGACCTTGAAGGAGCAGGTGCAGTGTGAAGACTGCCACTCCATCCCAACCACCTCAGCCACAGGCTTGATAAACAGAGAGAAGCCACGCCCATGCTTGCCACTGATGCCTTCAAGACAATGAGCTCTGGGACTCCTTACAGATATTCTGTGGTCCCTACTAAGCCTAAAGCAACACCTTGTGTCCAAACACAGAAGGCCAGTTTTCTCTCTGCTCTAGCCTATAGTATATAGGATAACTTCTCCAATCATTCTAGAATCATACCAGCTCTTCAATATGTATAATAATTCAAAATTAATTTAATTTGCCAGGAGCATAATGATAAAAGCTTCCATCTAGGAAAACCCTAAGGTTAGTCATGGTATAGCTTTTTTGTTTGGGTTCTTCATTTTCTTTTTAAACAAGCATTTCATCTCAAAATCCTCTAGTGGCTTTAAGTGTTTTCCATATGATCATATTTATATACATTCTACATGGGGAAAAAGGCTAAAGAATGTAGTAGTTTGCATAAGAACAGCCCCACAGACTCCTACACTTGAATCCTTAGTCACCAGGGAGTGGCGCTATTTGAAAGAATTAAAAGGATTAGGAGTGGACTTGATGGAGGAAGTGTGTCACTAGGGGTGGGCTTGGAGGTTTCAAAAGCCTATGTGAAGCCTAAAGTCAGTCAGTCTGTCTGTCTGTGCCCCCTTCCTCTTTGCCTAAATATGGATCATGATGTAGCTCTCAGCTACTGCTCCAGTGCCAGCCTGCATGCTGCCATGCTTCCTGCCATGATGATAGTGAACTAAACCTCTGAAACTGTAAGCCAGTCCCAATTAAATGCTTTCTTTTACAAGAGCTGCCTTGGTCATGGTGTCTCTTCACAGCAATAGAACAGTGACTGAGACAGGGGCAAATAATATATAACTAAACCTGAGATCAACATCAATTCTGAATATAATAGCAGATTTGTCCAATCATCACATAAAAAATATAAGAGTAAAAGAAACACTAAGAAATTCACAACTGATTCATTAAACACATGTCTACAAGTGAGAAACCCAAGACTGGTGAGATAATGTATTTGTGTTCCAAAGCAGACGAGAAACTCTAAGTTCAGGGTGACCAAAATATTCAGTGCTAAAACTTTCCTCTGACATTTCAGTTTCAAATAATGCTACACTAGAGGGCATAGCACAATGGATTCCAAAGAAGTAGCTATGACTCATAGCTGGTTTATTTTATCTTCCCTACAAACATTTTCTCTTGAGAGGCGCTGGGAATGAAAACAAGGGCCTTACAAAAAACACACATGCCCCCTACCGTTGAGCTGCAACCACAGCCCTTGGCATGTTTGAGACAGGGTACAAGGTCTCACCAGGCAATGTAGGCTGACCTTGAATACCCTCACTGTGCACACAGGCTGACCTAGAATGCCCTCACTGTGCACACAGGCTGACCTAGAA